>CM046884.1:25673092-25826731 GCA_025688845.1 Cucumis hystrix
ATAGAATTTGTTGTTTTTGTAAATATTTTTGTAAAATTTGTTATTTTTTAAAATTCTCCTACAAAAATGTCTAATAGGTTTTTTAAAATGGAATTTTTTATTCAATGTGTCTAATAGATTTTTGTTATATTTGATCAAAATTTTCAAATATTCTAAAATAATCGAATTCAATTGTATGTCTAATCATATTATATCGTTTATTATATTCAACTATTTAAAATTTTACAAACATATAAAGAGAGAAATGAAAAGTCGTGATTCAATCTAACGGTAAATTAGATATAAAATTAGAAGTTTAGTTACAGTTAAGAATAAAATTTGAAAATTTAATAACAGATAACAGTGATAGTTAGATAAATTTTTTTTAAAAAAAAATGTATATGCACATGGTTGTACATGGACATATATCCTCTATAAAGAAATGCATTAAATAAGAATTACAAACCCTAGATTAAAAGACATCCCCATATACATGTTTTAGTATAGCATAAATTTACCATACAAACAAACAAATCCAATAATTTCCCTCCCTTTTGAAAGAACAAAAATGAAAACTACACAAGGTTGAAGTTGATGACACCATATTACAAAACAATGGATCAACAACCTCCATTTCCGAAGAGATTAATCCAGGAAGTTTGAATATTTTGCTGACTGTTTTGCACGGATGAATGTAAGGAAGTGAAACGACTATCGTTGTATAATTTTTCTCATTTGTCATGTCGAGTGTCAGTTACCACCACGGTTATCGTCTAGTATAGAGAGATGACAAAGAATGTGAGAGATATTCCTGCAAACGAGTCATTTCTTGAGCCACATCTACCATGGAGGGCCTCAGTGCTGGACTGAACTGAGTACACATCAACCCCATTTCTATAACCTCCACAATCACTTCACGCCATAGGCGTTTGCAAGGCCTTGGCCCGCCTCGCCTTGCTGCCGCCGCCGTGCAGTATCTGTCCATAGCATCATCGACGATGGGGTCCAATTGGTGTGGGTATTGGCTTTTGACCCATTCATGTAGCCCTGCTCCTTGCTCGAAAAAATGATCCGTTGGACGTTTCCCTGTTATGAGTTCTAATAGAAGCACCCCGAAACTGAACACGTCTCCTTCTGTTGACGCCTGTTTTCCAAGTCCGTACTCTGCGTTCATATTTGGAGAAGGAAATATTAGGTCCGTTTGGATTGAGCCAAAAAGAGCAACTTAAGTATCATATAGTCAGTAAACTTACCAGGAGCTATGTAACCAACAGATCCACAAAGCAAGCCATGGGTTGAACTAATTGAAGTTGAATCATCTTGACCACCACCACCACCATTATTATTATTATTATTATGATTATCTTCTCCACCACCACCACTCACTAATCTAGCAATTCCAAAATCAGTAACCAAAGCAGTCATATCCTCATCAAGAAGAATATTACTTGGTTTAAGATCACAATGCACCACTCTAACATGTGAATGATGATGCAAATATGCCACTCCTTCAGCCACATCTCTGCAAATACTCACCAATTGAACCAAATCAATTTGGCTTGGATAAAGATGACTTTCCAAGCTCCCATTACCCATCAATGGAAGAACAAGAGCTTTAAAATCTGGCCTACTACAAGTTGTTATGATTTTGATCAAATTCCTATGCCTTGTTCTTTTCAATACTTGACATTCTCTTTTAAAACTCCTTGAGATTTCCCCTGCTGTTCTCATTGGATTCAATACTTTCACAGCAATTTTTGTGTTGTCTGATAGAATTCCTTTGTACACATCTCCAAATCTCCCTGACCCAATTAAGTTTGAGGAGCTGAATCCATTGGTGGCTTCCACTAATTGTCCGTACGAAATTCTTGGGTACTTCATTTCTTCTTCTTCTTCTTCATTTGCTTCTTCTAAATCCCTTCTGTTACAAACTGCAAATCTTTTTCTCATTTTTGACCTTAGTGCTGCTAATGAAATCCCAATCATACAGAACACGAAAGCTGCTGATGAAGACATGAGAATTGATAGAATATGATGTTTGTGTTTCTCTTTGCATTTTGGCAAGCCTTTAATTGATGATGATGATGATCCACATAAACCATTGTTTCCTAAGAAAGATGAGATTGTTAGCCATGAAAACACACCGTTGTCTGGGATTTTCCCTGAGAAATTGTTGAAAGAGAGGTTTAGTTTCTTGAGAGTTGGAGATTTTTCAAGGCTTTCTGGTATGTTTCCTGTTAAATGATTCAAAGAAACATCAAGTGATTGAAGATATGGAAGTTGCCCAATTGAAATTGGTAAAGACCCATCACATGAATTATCAGATAAGTTGAGATTTTCTAAAGCAATACAGTTTCCAAGTTGAGATGGAATTGAGCCTGAGAGATTGTTGGAAGATAAATCAATTGCAAGAACCATATCCATTTTGCTTAGCTCTAATGGCAATGGCCCATATAAATGATTCCTCGAAAGATTCAAATACAACTTCAAGCTTCTCAATCCAGCAACTTCACTAGGAAGAACACCAGAAATTTGGTTGTTAGAGAGATCCAAAATCTCCAAGTTTATGCATTTTCCTAAGCTTGATGGGATTGTACCTGAGAGATTATTGGAATAAAGAAGCAATTTTCTCAACTGGGTAAGGTTAGCTAAAGCCTCAGGAATTAAACCAGAAAGCTTGTTTCTTGACAAATCAAGAAGACCCAAATGAGGAATTTCACCAAGAGAAGATGGGATTTCACCAGAAAGTGAGTTGTTTGAAAGATAAAACCTTTCTAGATTTCTCAATCTTGAAAGTTCAGAAGGTATAGTTCCATTCAAAAGATTACTTGATAAATTCAAAAGGGTAAGATTTCTAAGATTTGAAATTGAAGGAGGAATTGAACCATAGATAAGATTATCATCTAAATGAAGCTGAGAAAGATTAACATGAAGATCACCAATGATGGAAGGTATTTCTCCACTAAGTTGGTTTCCAGCTAACTCAAGTTCTTGAAGATTTGAAGAATTCACTAAAGAAGCAAAGAAGGGTTGAAGATTTGAATTACCATCATGACTAATGAACTCATTGTCAGATAAGTAAAGGTACTGCAACAATGGCATTTTAAGAACAATATCAGAAGGCAATTCTCCATTAAGCTTATTAGAACCCAAATCCAACCATTTCAAATTGGTTGAATTTGAAAGCGCTAAAGGAATTTTCCCGACTAATTTGTTTGACCAAAGTAAAAGACACATCAAATTTTTCAAAGGGCATTCATTTCTTAAAGGGATTTCACCACCCAATGAATTGTTTGATAAATCTATATACTTCAACGACAAATTAGAGCCATTGCAAAACAGAGGAATTTCCCCTTGGAGTTTGTTGCTACCAAGATCAAGAAACTTCAATTTCTGAAGAAACCCAATCTCTTTTGGGATATTTCCATTGAGATGATTCCATGATAAACTCAATTGCTGGAGATTAACTAGAAATCCTAACTCCATTGGGATTGAACCTTCAAATGAGTTTCGTGAGAGATCAAGAATGGTTAAAGCAGAGAGATTTGAAAGTGATGGAGAGATTGTTCCCTTGAGGGATTTTTCACTAAGATCAAGCTTTTCAACTTGTTGGGTTGAGTTATTGCATTTGATTCCAGCCCAATTACAGAAATGAATTGCCGATGATGATTCCCAATCTTTGAGAAAGTTGTGTGGATCAGAAACAATACCATTTCTGAAAGAAAGTAATGCTGCTTTTTCAGAAGCTGCATTAATGGAGGATTGTTCTTCAGCAGAAGCTTTGTTTAGGAAAAAAACTGCTAAAAATAAGGGAAAGAATTTGAAGAACTCCATGATTTGAATATGGAATTTTGAGTTGGAATAGGGAAAAGAGAGAGAAGTAGAGAGAGAGGAAGAGAAGGAGATGATGATGATGAAACGGGGGAAGATGAACAGGGGATTTAAGAAGGGTAGGGGAAAGGAATGTAAAATGGCTAATAAAATAGTAGAGATTATATTTGACTCTATGATGACTTTTTTGTAACGAGTTGAATTTTCTTTTCAGTTTTAGTTCAAATGACATGCGTATTATTAATAAATATAAAGGGGTTTGTGTTGTAATAGCATATTTGACTTAATTAATATGAGGTTTATCATGTGATTAAACACTTCTTTTCCTCAAAGGTTATAAATTCAAAACTAAATAGGATTTAGATAAGATTGTATATAGTTCGATTGACTATATATGGCCGTTAAAAACTATGAATAGAGTTTTACAACGTAAAGTTCAATGCATAAACTAACATTAAATACACAAAAGCTACAAAACACATGAAATGGAAGTCAACAAAACTATAAAGAAGCACAAACTCACACAAAAGGAAAGGAGGCCACAAGTAGCATTATAGGACATCAAAGTACTATACTAGTAGGCTAGGCTATGAAATAATGTGTGGAAGTATAACCTCCAAACTAAAGAAAATTAGGATGTACGAACTCTTAGCCACTAGCTATGAAAAAGAGTCTATAACAACAAAACAGTTCAAGAACACGATCGTCCTTTCAGTCTCTATCACCACATAATATATCTGCAAAGAGAGCTCGATAATTTATATGAGATTTACATAAAAAATATTATATCTATAAATACTCTATCCATAATATATATGAGATTTACATACGAAATGTTCATACTTGTTAATTACTCTTACCTACAACAAAGTTGTAAAATGAAAGTAGTAGTTGATAAATTGTGAGAAAATAAACACAGTTTTCAAAAACTAAAAATCAAATACCTATCCAAAGAACCTAAATAAAATGTATTTGATTAAATTATAAGTTTGTTCTCTTTATGTAAACGCTTGTATCTAGGCATGTGCATTAGTGGATCGAAGTTGGCTTTCAAACCAAATCGTCACCAAACCGAAGGAGTGTGGTAAGTTTCATAAATATTCAAACCGACCCCGACTGCAAATGAGTGTACATCGATCAACTATCGATCAGTTGGCCAGTTAGTTGGTTTGGATCAATTTAAGCTTAGAAATTTTTCAAGTTGACATTGACCAAACCTCTTCTTATCTTCGACTCCTCTCAACTCGATTTTTTTTATCATGATGCTCACCCTATTTTCATGTAACGATGTCTAATAGATAAATTTTTTTTTTAAAAAAAGATAATTTTATTACCGCTTAAACATTTAAAAACTAGAAAACCAAGGGTAAGAAGTTGAGATTAAGGGTAAATGAAATTGGAAATTTAATACATAAAAGTCAAAACAATTTAACATGAAGAAATCCAAGTTTAATAATGAAATAAAAAATTGAATGTGAAAGAAAATTATACATAGTTAAAATAAAAATAAAAATATTTTGCTAGAAAAAGAAGAAGAAAAAGAAAAAGGTAGAGTGCCTAACAACAGGAGGAGTTGGAGGGAAGGGAGGAAGGAAGAGGAAGAGGAAGAGGAAGAGAAGGAGGAGATTTCGTTTGGCGCCTCTGATATTTGACTTTTTTGTATCAACCAATGGCCACTGACCACGTGTACAAATAACACGCCGCGTAGGATAGGGTTTAGGTTATTAATAAAATGTGGTGGCAAACACGTCACCACAAGGAAAACAAGCCTAACTCTCTCTCTCTCTCTCTCTCTCTCTCTTTTATTTAAACAAATTAATTAAAAGCACACGTATTATAATTAAATCAAATTATATAGAAATGTGGGATTGGGATGAGATTAGTGGATTATTTGCTGTTAATAAACTATAATTTTATTTAATTTGTCTTTAATTTGATGGGGAGAATTGAGTTTGATTTTGTTTAGATTTTGGAATGTTTGTCGGCTGCGCTCATCTCAACTCCCTAATCATCATTCATTTTCTTTAATCTCTTTTTATTGTTCACATTATTATCACTTTTTTTCTTTTTAGTAAGTTTTGTTTATGAGTTTATAAACTAAAGTAATTTACCTTTGGATGTTTTCTTTTTTTTTTTTTCACTTTTGGAATACTATTATTACTTTATAACTAACTTAACTACCTTACTATTCCTTTTTTTCAACTCACATTCTTAATGGTTATAATTAGTTCGTTTCATGCATCTTTATTATTATTATTATTATTATTCTTACGAAAAATTTATCAGTTTTTTTTTTTTTAATAACTATTCACCTAATGTTTGTCTCGTCCAACCTAAGAGATCACTTCAATATATTGTTACCTCATAATATTTGAAATTGTATGTTATTTCTTCTTTAACTGGTTTACCTAGAAATACCAATGGGACACAAAGAAAGAGAAGTGATTATTTTAATGCTCAACGACTACAAAACTTAGAATTAAAACGAAACAGATTGTGTAAAGGTTTAAACTAAAATTGCATTTTTTTTAGATCAAACTACAAATTTTAACCTTGGCCATACAAGTAAAATGTATATAATTAAAGAGGGAGTATATTAGTGTACTCTAAATTCGAATTTCATACAAAAATTAAGTGTAATAAATTTTGTCTTTTATTGATTTTGTTCTATGGAATGTAAATAGTTTGTCAATTTTTTCTATTTTTAAAAAAATCTATTTTATCTATTGATAAAAAAAAATACTATTTTAGTACTATCTTTAATGTTCGTTCAATTTTAGTTCTTGTATATTTAATTGTCTAACTTTAGTCTATATACTTTCAATGAATTTAGTTTTTCAAAGTTTTACAAAAATTTGGTAAATGATAATACTATTTTTTTTTTTTTGTATAAAAAATTATATCATGTGAGTATATTTTCAAAAGTTATTAAAAGAACACTAATAAACAATGGGGTTTTTTTAATAATAAACTAATAATATGAACTAAATTTAAAATTATTCAAAGTATGTAGAGACCTTAAAATGGAAACACTATTTTAACCTTATCTATGTCCTAATGCTTTGAATTAAATAAGACCTAATAATAAGATTGATTGCTTAATTTAAATTGTTTAGTGAGGAACAGAGGTAATGGGTCAGATAAATAGCAACTAATGATTAAAAAGAATAGAAATTGAAGAAGACAATAAAGTAAAAACTCGATGAGCCTTAAAATGTTATAAAAATGAAAGCCATCACAGTATAAACTAATAAAAAGAAAGAAGGCCAATAAATATTAATATTATTAACCATGTGGGAAAGAGATGCAATGAAACCAAATTTCTGTCCAACAATAATAATAGTCCGTCTATATTGTCATCCCAAATTGATCATTGACATTTAAACTCAGAAATGGAAAAGAAAAAACTTAGTGGTCTAAAAGGGAGAGTTATATATATGTAAGTTTTTAAATACTAGGGTTCATACTGGGTTGATCAAATGTAGATTACCTTTTTTGGGTTTTCAAGTGAAATTTATTGGAATCACTTTTCAACAAAATTGAGATATAATTATAATTAAAGAAAATAGTGTGTGTGTGTTGTGTGTTTTCTAGCTTTTTCAAAGCTTCACGCACACACACACACATATATATAATGTCAACTCAATTTTGCAAGTTGATGTGTGTGCTCGTTTGGATAAATATTAAAATTTGGATAGATATTAAAGTCAATACTATACCTCTAGTTCTCATAATCATGTGAAAAGTTCAAGACTATAACTTTGGTCAATTTTGTGGTGTCTAAGGACTTTTGGGAGTTTTTTTGTTTCTTCCTTTTATAGAATAAAAGAAGTGGGGATTCTAACGTAGTAAATGCACGAAATCTATGTACACAGATAAATAAATTTAATTTTTCTTATTTTTGAAGTTGAGGATTTCATAATTGAAATGGTGAAAAATAGTGTCATATTTTGAAACAAATGAAATATTTGTTGACTCATAATGGGATGAGTTTGTAATGTAATCCACTATAAATTTATATTTGAATTGAACGTTTTTAAACTCATTTCATTCTAAAAGTTTTCAATTTAACAATATTTTTCATATTTTCACTCTTTGAAATTTCATGTTTATTCAATTTTTAATTTTTAATTACACACACTCTACAATACTCTTATGATTTCTATTAATCTTGATTACATTTCTAACCTCGAAACAAAAGCTAAATGAATGAGAGTATTGAAATAAAATTATAGCAAAAATAGTAAGGCAGAAAATGAGTAGAATTACAATTTAAACCAACAAATTGTGAAAGAGATGCAAGGGAAGTAGAGGGATGACAATCATTATTTCAAAAGGTGTACATTTAAGTGGACCAATAAATTTCAACAATATTTTTAAGAAACTAAATTTCAACAAGTTTGATCTGATTGAATTTTTGGTACGTATTACTGTATTAGAGTTTAAAATAAAACAAAAGGGTTGAATTTTAGAATTTAAACAGCCGCCTAAAACGTCGGCGTTTTGTTAATCTATCACGTACTATGTACCATTTTTTTTTCTCTCTTTTCAAATCATTATATATATGTAAAAGCTGATAAACAAATGTGAACAGCGGAGACAGCGGGTTTGAAGGCAATTTTGTCTGGCAAATCAGAAACCTGCTAAAGCAATGAGAAACAAGATCAGGAAAAGCAGCATTATACAATAAATATATTTACAATTTTCTTTACTAACATTTTAACATTAAAACTTCGTACAAAAATATTGCATGTCTTAATTCAATCATAGTTCAAATATAAGGCAAGCTTAACTTTTGTCAATTAAGTTCATGGATAATAGCTAAACAATACAGAAAACAATTACTTATTGTAACTTTGTTAGTGAATGTTAAAGGAGAAGTCAGTTCTGTGAATCAAAACAAAGGTGTAAGGTCCCGTTTGGTAACCAAATGAGACCTAAACTTTACTTCAAAAAAGGTTTAAAAGAGGAAAATATGGCATACAATTTTATTCTTTTTTTTTCTTTTTGATGTATTATAAAAGAAGAATTACAATAATCGAGATAGATGCAAAGAATATAAAAATATTGTTTCTCTGTTGTCATTTTAAAGCATGAATGCTCACAATCCCTGCTCCAGCTGATGATGGTTTATGACTACATCTTTTTTATCGTACAAACATCTTACCTTGCACTAAGCAGCAGCATTGTAAGGAAACCATGGATTTTCTCAGTAACAAAACAGTCTCTGATGTTTCCTCTACGCTACAGACAACAGAAGAAGAAAAAACAAGGCCATTATTAGGGCAACAACAACAATACTCTCTTCTCAATGTTGCTGTGTTTTTCCATTGTTTCTTCTCAAATCCTATGTACTGGACCAAACGTATTGATCCAGCAGACGTTCCAGCTACAGCTAGCTGAATGTTATATTTTTATGATTGTTACGAACTGTATGCAGTTTGCATTGACATATACCCTATTCATTGTAGCCTACCCTAGCAAAGTGTGTTAAAAGATGTCACTCATGTTCGAAGAGGAACAAACACTTTAGTTTGCCTTACATGTACGTGTTAGAGACTTGGACATTTCAACGCTTGTGGGACATACATTGGACACTTCTTAGAGCAACAAATATCTTAGCATAGAACACTTGTTTTAGTAAACTAAAAATAACATATAAATGACTAAAATAATAAATTTTGCATGAAACACATCAAATTAACTTTTTAAGCATACAAATCCATCAACTAGTTACTTTGAATTTTTCTTCTAGTATGAAAATGATGTACATTTTTAAACGTATATTTTGAATAAGGGTGTGTGACCTAGATTTACAGTATGAGGCAGAAATGAAATATTCATATATATAAACATTTGATAAAATGGGCATGGCATGGATGGGAATAACAAAAGCTTACCAATATACATTGTGAGCAAGAGTCGGGACATAGTGAACATTGGCTGTATCTGGGGGCTGCAAGACTTGAGGACACAAACAACTGTTTCATTGTTTTGGCATTTATGAACTTCAATATTTCATCTGCTTCATCCACAATGACCACTTGACTGCCTCTAAAAATTGATCGTTTCTTTGCAGTGCTCTAATCATGTTAATATAAGTTATCCTATCTGGTTCTATCCTCTTTTCTCTCATTTCTTTCACCAACCGAGCAGCTTCTTCAACCATCCCTGCTATTCCATATGCCTTGATCAATGTGTTGTAGCTGTACAGATCGGGTTCAAGTCCACATGCTTTCAGTTCTGTCAGAACTTCCGCAACTTCATCTATCCATCCTTGTTCTCCATAGATGTTGATCATGATGTTGTACGTATAATGGTCACATTCAGAACTTGACTCCTGCATTCGCTGCAAGACACTTCTGAAATTCTCCATTTGGCATTCTTTGCCATAAGCATCCAACATACAATTGTAGGCTTCAAGGGAAACTGAAAACCCGTTAAATTTCATTTTCTGAACCGTAGATGACATGTTTTTGAAGTCCTTATTCTTCCCATAGACAGATATCATAGTATTATAAGAGATTGCATCGACCAAACCTCTTTTCTGAGCAAGCCCAAAGAGATTTCTAGCCTTAGTGAAAAGCTTGGATTTCCCATAAACGTCAAGCATGACATTCAAGGTCACTGTATTTGGGGCAAAACCACATTGAAGCATTTCATCAAAAAGCCTAGAAAGCTCATCAACAGGCAGAGCACGGGAACAGCAATTTATGACACAATTATACATTTCCTGATCCCAAGACACTCCACTCTTCAATATCCTATAGTACAGATCTGCTAGCTTATGCACCATGCCACATCGTTGGTAAATACGAAGCATGTCCCGTAACAGATATATGTCCGGAACAATGTCCTGCTGCTCAGCCATCAAGTCAAGAACTGAGCATGCATCTTCCAATGATCCAGCTTTAACATACATTCTCACAACAACATTATAGGCAATCAAATCCAAAGGAATGCCTGATGATCTCAGGCTTAGATAAAGCTTCTCCCCGTCAGAGAACCTACCCATGATGCTGTAGATATCAATCATTGTGCATGTGATATGCAAGTTCGGTTTGTTTTCACGTTTAGGCAGTTGTGTGTATATCTTAATTGCATTCTCGGGATGGCCCAACTCTTTACATGAACAAATTAGCAAATGATACAAATTCTCCTCAAAATGATGATCTTTCCACTCCTTTTCCCTCAACACTTTTAAAGCATCATCCACTAAACAGTGCTTCACATAAGCCATTACCAGAATTGAGCAAGATGTCTGGCTGCTCAGAACTTTCCGATAGAACGACCCTGTCAAGAGGACAGGCACACTTTTCATTCTTCTAGCCTTTTCATATGCTTGCAAAACATTTCCAACAATGGAAGAAGGCCGGCATCCAATCTTTAGCATATCATTAAGAGTTTTAAGTGCACCTGCTTCATCCTCATGTTTGGCTTGTAGATTTATGAGGGTGAACAAGTTAGAGGCATTCGGCATATATCCTCTCCGCTTGAGCTCCTTATAATACCATTCTGCCATTTTATAATTACCAGCTCGACCCCAACCTTCAATCATGGAGCGGTAAGTCGTTACATCAGGTTCTACTCCAGAGTTCTTGATGCCCAAGAACAGGCGTTGAGCAGTGTCCATATTTGATGCCTTCCCATACCCAGTAATCAAGGTATTATACGCAATGATATTGGATGAAAACCCAGCTTCTTCCATTGAGGCAAATACAAGTTCAGCTTCCTCCATTTTGCCTTGCTGACAATAAGCATTAAGCATTACTACCCAGTTCTCTAGATTAGGAATCACTTTATCTTCTTGCATTAATTGAATCACCTCTTCTGCTTTATCGTATAAATTCATACGTATGTATATAGTAATCATAGATGCATATGCTGTTTCACAAACAATACCAAAGTTTCTCATCTGATTAAAGGCAAACTCCGATTCCTTAATATCACACTTCTTCTGATAGAGACCCATAAGCATTCCAAATGTTGCGACATTGGGCTGCACTTGGCATTCCAACATCATTCGAAACCATTTCGTACCCTGCTCCACAAACCTCGATTTAAAGCAAGCATAGATAAGAGTGTTAAAAACCTGAAAATCCAATTGAGAACCCAACTCAGCTCTAACTTCCTCAATTAGCTTCTCAGCAGCATCCCAGTCTTCTTGCCTACCCAACACTCGAAGAACCAAATTATAAGCACCCACATTGTGTTTTAATTTCCCATTACTTCTCATCCACTCAAAGAAACCCAGTGTTTTGGAATCATTACACTTCTCTAGCCTTTTCAAAATAGCATTGCAATCCTCTAAGCTCAAATCAGAGGATATAGTTGAGTAATTGACATCCAATTCACCAACATTAAAAAGAATATTGTCAAAGAATTTGTCATTACAATTCCTACTGAAACAAAAATGCGAACCTGCTGCTCTCTTTGAAGGCTTCTTAGCGGTAAAATACTTTTTCCTGGCGACAATTTCATCAATTCTGGATTGGGAAACGTCGGACGTCTCCTGTTCTACCTGAGAAACTTTAGAGGGCTTGTGAACCCTAGCGAGAGAGTAAATTACGGAGGACTTATTGAGATGAAGATGAGCATTGATGGAGAAAAGAGAGCAATAATCAGAGAGCAGAGGTGAATTGAGAGGAAAATCGAACTTATTGGAATCAAAAGAATGTAAAGAGAAGGAAAGTTTGAGGGAAGCCATGGGTGAACATTGAGGTCAGAAGAAATGAGAGAAATGCAAAACTAAGGAAAGGGGAATAAGGGTGTATGAGAAGGGTATTTACCATAGGTTTTTGAGATGGAGAAGATAACGGAGATTGAAGCAGTGGAGGAAAGTAAAGGATCAAAGAATTGTGTGATCAAATATCAGAAGAGTAGAGGTAGGCGTAGATGATTGAACAACAACAACCCCACCAATCCAATCCAATCCAATCAAAAATAATTTAGTTTAAGGTTACCAACTAAACTCTACGCCTAACTTTCACCAAAGTCTAATGAAAATTGGTAGTGGTAAAAGATATATATACAAAGTACCAATTTTAAAAAATAATAATCAACTATGTAACAACCTTTTTTTACAGCAAAATCTATAACTGATATACTTATTTTTAATTTTTAAAAGTATTGCTATATTAAATAAACTTGAATTATCGTGTTTACCTGAAATTATTCATTTTGTTAAATTTTCTGTAACAATTATCTTCACCTTTACTTGACCTTTGATATTGGTAACAAAAATGATGTTAAGTGGATAATTTTCAACTAGAACATTAACCATAATAATAGCAATATGAGAAGATTTCTAGATGCAATTTTTTCTTAAAGTAAACCCTGGTTGTCAATAGTGATGCAAAACACTAAACGATCATTTTTCTAATATATTACACACGGATGTTCGTTCTATACGTGTAAATATTTTTGTCGATTTATTATATTTTTGAAAAGATGCCACACAAGTTAAAGAGGCAGAAGTGAACTATTTAACAACCAAAGGTCCAAAATTCATGAGAGTTATTTTTAGTCAAATCAACTAAAGTTATTAACCAAAACACCCACTTTAACCCATTTTTCTTTTTCTTATTTTTTCCGTTTATGCTTGTTTTGATTATTTTTTTTCACTATCTGGTAGTCTTTTTATTTTTCTAAACCCTATTTCACGTTCGACAAGGCTACCCCCTTCCTTCCATTTCCGGACACTGTACTACGTCTCGCCGTCTCCGAGGCTGCCGCCGCACGCTGCATCTCAGCTGCCGCGCTCTCAGCCTTCCGACGGGCTCGCCACCGCCCCCTCTTTCTCACAATCACTCGCCTCTCTACGCAGTCCGGAGTTACTTATCTCTATCTTTTTTTTTTTTTTTTTATCATAAGTGGTTCAGCTAATAGCCCAATTGGTAAGATTTCGCCGCCGCCGCTCTTTTTTTTTTTTTTTAATTTCTTTTCAACCAGTTTGAATGAAAACATATATATATGAATGTATACACCACAAATTAATAAAACAAATTGAATCAATAAAAAAAAGGTAAAAAATAGAATGTTCTTCGTAGTTGAATCAATAAAAAAAAGTATACGAAGATGAACAAAGCAATAATTTTTATATTTTAAAACTTGTTCGAGTCGAACATTTATATTTTAAAATATTCTAAATGTTATTAAATCCGACTAAGTAGGGATGGAGTTGTTTTTCTTTCGAAAACAAGATCCTTCATGATGATGCTAATTTGTCATGGGCATCTCTTGCTTCAAGAATTTTCTGGTGGTTGTCTTTTAGAATTGGCTTAGGAATATTGTTGATCAGAATCCAATCTTAGAGCAATTCATCCAGAAAGAGTCAACTCTTTTGTCTTGGGAGGAGAGATGTGAGAGTCTGGAGTCCGTTTTCTCGTCATTATGGGATAAAGATTCTAAGAAAGGTGAGGTTCTTTACATGGCAGGTTCTCCACGGCCATATTAGCACGTTGGATAGGCTTTTTAGGAAGATACCGTTGTTGGTTGGGCCTTTTTCTTGCATTTTGTGCAGGAAGCCGGAGGAAGACTTGAATTATATTCTTTGATACTCTGAATTTGCCAAACGGGTCTGGAATTCCTCTTTTCAGTTGTTCGGCTTGATGTGCATTCGTTAGAGAAATATTAGAGATATGTTCGAGGAGCATCTCCTCAACACACCGTTTGGGGAGAAAGGTTGCTTTCTTTGGCTTGCTAGTGTGTGTGCCATTGTTTGGGTTTTGTTGGATGAAATGAATAGAAGAGTGTTTAGGGACCTTGAGAGGGATGTTAGAGAATCTTGGGCTATGATTCGCTTTCATGTATTTCAGTGAGCTTTGATTTCGAAGTTGTTTTGTAATTACCTTTGACCTCGATTCTATACAGTTGGAGTCCCTTGTAGGGGATTCCCTTTCCTTTGTGGGTTTGGTTTCTTGTATGTCTATGTATTCTTTCATTTGTTCTTAGTTGTTATTTTTTATAAAAATAATATTAATAATAGAAAAAATAAAGCTAATAAAGTTGCTCATCCAGAATAGCACCTTGTATTTTGGCTTAGTGTCTTGAAATTCACGTCAATTTGTTGCTCCATTTTGCAGGTATGGCTTCGCAGGAATGTGAATTATACTAATATAAAAGGGAAAGGAAAAGAGCTGAAAGGAAACAAGAATGGTGATCTCCAGCAGTAATTCTCATAGTAAGGAAGTATCTATCAGGAAGAGGATTGCCAGCATGTAAGGCAGACTCTACTGCTGTACTTCTTGTTCCCATGCTTCATGCTTGTTAAATTCTTATGCACGTACTGTGGCATCATGTAATTGCATTTATCATTCTAGCCATCGGGTGCAACATTGGTAGTCTTCCGGCTCCCTCTTCTAACCTTAGTTTTCCTCTTGGAAGTAACTCTTAAGTTTTTTTTTGTGAGACCCTGTGGTGAATAAAGTTCAAAGTAGGTTAGACTATTAGAAGAAAGGCTTTTTTCTAAAGCTGGAAAACTTACCCTGATTAGATCATTCTTGAGTGGTATTCCTATTTACTCTCTTTGGGAAGGGCTAGAGGAAGGGAAAGGAAAAGGGTCACACTTAGATAGATGGAGGTTATCTGGAGGTTGGTTTCCATGGGTTTTGAAATTGGGAATCATAAGGTGTGAAAAGAAGCTTTGTTAGCTAAATGGCTGTGGCGTTTTTTCTCTGAGCCTGATTCTTTGTGGCACAGGGTCATTGCTGGTAAATATGGCTACCATCACTTTGAGTGGTTGAATAAAGAGGTTAAAGGTACTCATGGAAATTTGTGGAAAGATGTTCTGAAACACCTCCCTTCTCTTGTTCACTTGGTTCGTTGTGTAGTGGGGGAAGGGAGAGTTGTGTACTTTTGGAAGATCATTGGGTGGGGGAAAGACCTTTTTGTGCATTGTTTCCTCGACTATCATTTGTCGCTCCTAAAAAATCATTTTGTTTTGACTCTCTTGTGGTCAGCTGTTGTATATTTTCCTTTGGGTTATGTCCCACTTTTTCCGATAGGGAAGCAATGTTTATGACTGCTTTTCTTTCTTTGCCTAAATGTAACTCCTTTAGAAGTGGGAGAAGGATGCAAGATTTTGAAGCCCCAATCCTTCGAAAAGGTTCGTGTGCAAGAATTTCTTTTAATGTTCGGTTGATCCTTCTCCCTTAGGAGTGTTGTTCTTTACGATGCTTTGGAGGATTAAGAACCCTAAGAAAGCGAAGTTCTTTATTTGATAGATTCTTCATGATTGGCTCGTGTTGTTGGGCCTTTTTGATGTGTTCTTTGTCAGAAGGCAAAGGAAGACTTGAATCATATTTTCTGTCATTATGATGAATTGTGTCTAGGATTCTTTTCTCTAGACGTTTGGTGTGTGAATGCGCATTATAGAGATATTAGTGCTACAATCAAGGAGTTGCACCTCAATTTTCCTTTTTGGGAGAAAGGTTGTTTTTTATAGTTTGCTACAGTGTGATGTGATCTTACAAGTCTATGGGGTAACTGGAATTGTAGAGGGTGTTTAGGGGAGTGGAAAGGGAGTCTGAGGAAATTTGGTCTCACGTTCACTTTCATGTTTCTCTGAGGCCTTTCAAAAAAATTTCTAAACATTCTATAGGGCATTATTTTGCATAGGTGGAGCCCTTTCTTGAAAGACAACTTTATTTTTGTGGGTTTGTTTTTTGTATGTCGTATTCTTTGTATGTCGTATTCTTTCGTTTTTCCTCAATGTTTTCATTTTAAAGAAAAGTCCATACTAGCGTCTTCTGTTATTCTTGCATGCCTTTGGAGTTGGAGATGCCAAGCTTTACACATGTTTCGATGCTTATAATCATATAGAACTAAGTATGAAGAACCTAGAGGCTTTTAATTTTCCACAAAGATGTCAATTTTTTTTGAAGGCTTTGGGCCTATTTCCAAGGTCTCAAAACTTTGTGAGTGGATTGAAGATGGATTTCTCTTATTGATGTTCCACTGGAGTCAAATTTTGATTGTAATTTTTCAAATCACTAATTTGAATTGAATTCATTCCATGTTTTTGAAGTACTTTGATGGCATATATCGAAATTTAGTAAATGTCTGAGACTGAAATGTTTTCGGTGATCCTATTTTATAGATTCAACAGGAGAGAAGAAGATTTCTCATCCCTGAGAGAGTACAATGATTATCTCGAAGAAGTGGAGGACATGAGTACGCTCTTATAGAATGGTTAATATATTTCTCTGCTTGGAATCATATTTGACCAAGAAAACTCTATTTTGCAGCTTTTAACTTGATTGAAGGCATTGATGTTCAAGCTATTGAAGCAAAAATTGCTAGGTATCAGGAAGAAAATGCTGAACAAATCATGATCAACCGTGCTCGCAAGGTACCTGGTGTATTACTGTTTGTGTACTCCTTGTCCTCACATCTAGCATGAAATTGCGGGTTTTGGTGCTTAATCAACTGTTTGTTTTCCTTTTTCTTTTTAACTTCAGACATATCTGCCCCTTGAACTCCTTCCTTATGGTTTACAGACTCACTGAAAGGTTAATGACAATTGTTAAACTATTGATAGGCTGAGGAATACGCTGCAGCCCTTGCAGCAAGCAAGGGAATTCCTGCGCAGGCAGATAATGATGGGGTGAGCTCATTTTCTGTTTATAAATTTATAATTGCTCATAGTTAGCTATCATTTCTCTTTTCCCTTTTTGATTGTTTAACAACACTGTCGACAATGTCTTCTTCAAGTAGAAATGTCTTCTGCACTGGATTTAACTTGTCAACACTAATCGTTTGCACCTTATCATCTAGTTTCTCACAAATAATCAACTGCAAGTAGAAATGTCTAATGCATTGGATTTAACTTATAACACTAATCGAGTGGAGTGGACACTGTTGCTGTACCTTATCATCTAGTTTGTCACAAATAATCAACTTATTACTACATGATCCATGAATGTTTCTTTAAGAATGAGTTGGGCTAGGAGTAGCACTAGGACAGGTAAAAGTGTTCTCATAATGAACAATTGATTGCTATTGCAGGCTGCAGATCAAAGTTTCCAAGCAGGATTAAGCACAGGCACACAAGGTCAGTACGCACCTACATTTGCTGGAGGGCAGCCACGGCCTACAGGCCAACCAGTGCCCCTAGGTACTGGTCCTGACATGCAGGGCTATGGGCTTGACGATGAGGAGATGTTAAGGCTCAGAGCAGAGAGAGGTGGAAGGGCTGGTGGATGGAGTGTAGAGTTCAGCAGAAAGCGTGCACTTGAAGAAGCCTTTGGAAGTATTTGGATATGCTAGGTTTTTGCTCATATCTTCTTAGAAGGCAAACTAATTTTGGCACATGAGACTGTTTAGTTATAAAGAGGAGTTTCAGTGGTAAAGATTAATAGAGGGGTAGTAACCTAAAAAGTCTATTGGACACTTTGGGAGGCAACTAACATGTTCAACAAATTTAAGGAATTAGAACAATTCATTTCAAACCCAATTCTGTGTACAATGCTTGTGTTCTGTGGTCAATTGTAATAAGAGCTGTGGACCTAATAGAAGAATTTTTACACGCAAAGGGTTTCTTCTACGTGCTACAATTACCAGAACCCCCCACAATCCTATTCCAAGACTTTGGAAGTTAAATAATTTAATCTTGACCTTCGTCACCATCCGAAATGTCAAATAAGAACTTAGGGAGGGATGCAATTCGAGGAAGATGCAACAATAATTCCCCATATGAATCTTTCCTCGACATAGCTGAGGCTTGTATGCTTCCAGAATCAGTGGGTTGAATATTCATTTGCTCTTCAATATTCTTGCCATCTCTCAACTCCGCAGTATCCTTGAGCTGAGTGTCATCTTCGTTATTGGGTCCATCATAGTTTTCACCATTGGTTTGGGAACTTTGAACAGGTTCTTTCTGCAACAGGCAGCAGAGAGAATTGACTCTTGACATGAGTGATACCTCATCAGAAGTTGCTGACAATTGATTGTCATTCAGCAAGTATTGTGCAATGTCATCCAACATAACTTGGTATTCCTCTGAACCATCGTCAACAAAAGGTGTTTTTGTAGAAGCCATTTGTTCTGTAATATGATGTCCTATGTGATTTACAAGGTCACTCATCGACATGGATGGATGAAGCCCCGGAACTTTTATCTGCTCCCAGTTTATTGGCTTGCTGGTAACTTTTGTACTTCTATTTTCTTCAATCTCATGAGCATCCATCACTGATGTACAAAAACGTAGTGGGTGACATTGATTAGAAGATAACGTTGGAAATTGAGCTATATAGAGAACATATATATAAATTATTTAATCTTCCAAACACGTCCTCAAAATAGATATCGGTCAACTTTCAAAAATAGGGAAAAAGTGAATGAAAATGAAAGAAATTTTGGGAGAAAAAGCTGGAGGGTACTACCAAAAAAAATTGGAAACCAGGACAGTGACGTTCATGAATGCTGGATGATTAAAGCAGATCAGGTGTAGGATGCTATTGTCATGCACAAGTTCTTTAATAATCAAGTCTAGTTTAATTGACTGGTAGTTTGATAACCTTAAGACAGAGAGAGGAAAAGGGGCAGAGGGGAAGTATGTATTGGCTATGTTCCATCATATTCTTTCTGCCCCTTCTTTAGATTAAAGGTAAGGTGCTTAGCTAATGAAGATTACCATTTTTCATGCGTAGACCAACTTGCAAGTTCAATGTACCTGAGCTGGGGGAAGGTGCCTTCACAGTGAAAGGCTCGAACACCATTTGAGGGGAAGCCTGTTCTATCGTCAATGAAGTCGCAGCAGTTGATGAAACTACGTCCTGTAAAGCAGAAAGTAGAGAGTGATTGCCATTCACTGCTTGCTCCAAACCTTGAATGCTGGCTTGCTCCAAAGTAAACGTTGAGGCTCTTGGTTCAAAATATGGAGAACCCAACACAATCTCTGGTTGTCGGCTTAAGAAGTTCAGGCGCAAGTCACATTGAATGAGCTTTTCAAAATGCTTGTTTAGAAGCCCATGTGGACATTGCAGAAAATGCTGCCTATGTACCACAAATCAAATTTACATAAATATAATACCCTTAATTCTAGCTAAATTCGTTTGCATCTATCCTAGTAAAGAGGAAGCTATGCTCAAGCAATTACAAAATATTCTTCTCATACATGTTTTGCCATTTTCTTCCGTCCAGTTTCATTTAAAACAATCCGCGAAATGACAAAAAAAACATTAAGTATATCATCCGTACAAAATCCTCCAATTAAGATGCAGCTTCTAATAAGAAAGACAGATTACCTATCAATACAGAAATTATGTAGCATATTAAATTCTAAACTAGCAAAATATCATTCTTATCAAGATTATAATTGTGAAGTGCTTCCCAACAATTTGGACCCCATGAGGAAAATGAAATGAGAAAGGCGAAGATTTACCTCTGTATACTGGCCTCACCATCAGTAAAATCAGCTGTTGCTTGCCACAAAGTGTGCTTTCTTGGTTGAGGGTTGGTCTCCCTGAAGAAAAGAGGCTGTCTAGCCAGCTGCACTAGCCAAGCACACCAAGACTAAGTAAATCATCAAACACAATTTAGAAGGGAAAATCCATAAATAATGATGGAGTCAATACCACAACATTTAATCTAGCAGGTCCATCATCAGGACAATTCGCTTTTAATCCCATAATATCAGACCATTGTATCTCTATTTTACTCTTGAGTCCACCCTCAAGGATTTCCCACACAAGCTTATGCTTAGCATAGTAACACTTGGCCACTAAATCACCTTCATGTCTTGATTTATACTGTCATCAGACAAAAAACGTCAGTTAAATGCTTTGGAAAACCCAAAAATAGTAGGACATCAATATCTGACAATTTAATAAAGACCTCCCAACGTCCAATCTTTAAATGTGAAGCTGGGAAGTTTGAAGCCTTTAGTTTCTCATTGGTGCCCGGCACGGTAGCGTCCTGGCTTTCTGCTTTAACCACGAAGTCAAAAGTTTCAGCGTTTGAAGGTCCAGCAGCAGTGGTCGAACTTCCCTGTGAAAGCTTCATTTGAATTAAATCCAACAGTGACGGACTCTTCCTTAACATCAAACCAAGAGGACTAGGCTCATCAAGTGGATTATTGTGAGAAGAAGTTGAAGATAATGTGTCAGATCTCAAAACAGACTGCTGCTAATCCACAAACAACCAGAATTTCATTAATTAACTTCGACTTCAGAAAGAACAATACAAACACTAACAGTTATGTTAAAGCCGAAGATTCACTAAGAATTTTGCAGTTGAGCCAATGCAACTATTCAGTTCTAATCCAAATCTCAAAAAGCAACAGAATACTCTAACTGTAGCTTACAAATTACAAATGGAAAAATGGAAAAATAAATAGAGTAGTAATTTGAATACAACGGCCGGCAACGAAAATTTTCAATTTCTTTATCAATCGCTATCATTCAAGTAAACTAGACAGAAGCGAAAGAGATTAAAAAAAAAAAAAAAAAAAACCTTATGAAAATCAGGCTTAAACCGCTTGTCCGATTGAGCATGCTCGTGATGAAAAGAATCATCACACTCCCGCTTCACCGGCGATTTATCGGGAAACAGCGTGATATGGGAATCCAGAAACTGCACCATTGAATATAGGAAAAGGAAACAAGAATTGTTGAGAGAAATAGAAGAAGGAGAGGATCAGAAACCCTAGAATTAAATAAGGAGGAGATTAAATTTAGAGCGGAAGTTGTCATCGGCGCTTGGCGGCGGAGGAGACCGATTGAATCAACACGTGCCGAATTGAAACTCCCACGTACTGGGTTATTGTTCGAGAGAAAGAAGAGGGTGAAATTACGGAAGTAGTGTTGGGGGATTGAGAGAGAGGTGAGGGGTAGAGTTGTAAATTCAGGAATTGAGACACGTAAGATACAATGAAAATGAGACTGGTGGGATTGCGTAAACAAAGAATGACGGCGACAGCGACGGCGACGGCGAGTTGATGGTTTTTGAAGTATACGTGGCTGACGACTGTTACGAAGCTTTGTTTCGTTGTTAGGTAAGGCCATCGTTTTTGCTTTTCTCACGTAATCGCCTCCCACACACCCTTCCGTTACATTATTATTATCATTGTATTCTCTCTCGTTAATAAATTACACTGCCTCCAAAATATATAAAATTTTAGTAATTATAGTTTAAAGTTATTTACTTATAGAACACATATAGTAGTTTATATTGTGAAATTTTGTATTAGTAAATATTTGGTTTTCAAAAGCATTTTCATATATTATATATACTTGCATGAAAATTATTATTTTTACTCTATCAATTTCTATCAGAACATAAATGGAAAAATGACCATTTAATCTAATTTATGTGCATTAATTTTTATCCATTTTAGGACTCGAAACCTTCTTTAACTCATATTTGTTATGAAACTTTAATAGTATATAACACTAGTTTTATATTTCTATTTTCTTGCTAAATTTAGATATATGATTTCCTTAATTTTGTAGGCAGATTAAGCAAGTGTCTTAAAGTTGTTAGATGTAATTATCATTCACTTAGAATTTGTGAAAGACTTAGAAATGTTCGACTATATCTGACATGACACAAACGATGATACTAGTTATTCTAAGATTTATTGATCATCAACTGTAAAAAATACAAATTAATTATAGCAAATAATATAGTTTATAAAATAAAGTCAAAATACAGTACAAGGATAAAATATTTACAAAAATAATAAATATTGATAGTACAATTTTTTAAAATGTTAAGTATGCAATTCAATGACAATCATTAATTGTTGATACCAATGATAACTTTCAAGCAACACTTGTCATAGTGACAAATAGAAAGTTATCATTGATAATAGTTATCAGTAATAAAAATTATCATAGTTGCTATCAGTGATAAGTTTTGATTTGAGAAATTCGAGAAGAAGCATCCAAAATAGTGGTTGCACACAGTTTTTTTAGTCTTCTACTGATTTACATTGATATATATGCAATTATTTTATTATTGTGTTATATATTATATTATTTTTTACTCAAATATCCTTTATGCAAGTGGTCAAATTATCATACATATAGTTAATAGTTCAATAGTTCAATCTCCACAGTGTTTCAAATAATCTAAAATCAAAGAAAACATTATTCTTGAATAAGAATGTCTTGAAATAGACGCAAGCACAATATAGGGATTGACTCGACCACAAAAAAAAAATGCTAATAATACAGCACAAGTTAAACCTAAAACAGAAGCTTCAACTTTGAGTCAAAAGCAAAAAGAATGGTAAAGGCATGACCAACTTGGCTATCCATCCCATAATTGACAATTGAGATAGCTCAACCACATCACTTCAATACCATTTTTATAATAAAATTTAGTAATCCCTATCTCTATAAATAATAGCTTCAAATCACATCTTCCAATACTTTAATTCCTACTTTTTCTTCATACTCTTTCTTTTAAGGTATTTTCTTCCAAACACTTTTTATGGGCCATATCCAAAATGGATTCATCTTATGTGTCCAACATAAACACATATAAACAGAACAAAAAGTTCAATAAAATCTGAATCACACTCCAATAAAATTTTGATATAATTAAGAATAGGAGGATTCAAACCACAAATTAATGTGACTAAAGTTTGTTAGCATAGTTTAGTTTAGTTATAAACACGGTGAGTAGAAAAGGATAAAGACAATACTTTATGATGAGTTAGGATTTGAGAGTATTCTCAAGATTGGAAAGAACTTACTTAAGTTCTAGTTGATTTATCAAGTAATTTCCTTACCATTTATCATTCTATCAGTTAATTATTCATCACAGGAGGAGTATGATGCGTGTTTGGAAGTTGTCAAAATCATTTTTTCTGTTGCCAAAATCACTATTCTTTCAAATAATGGTACTTATGAACTAAAATTGAAGGAATTAGGTGTTCCCAATCAATCACTCCCAAGATGAGTATCTAATTCAATTTTTGTATAAAATATAATTGATCCTAAACTCTAAGTATTGGAACAAAAGATGGCATGCATGTCATTCAATCGTAAATAAGACAAACACTGATATATATTTTGAATTTTCTTTCAATATCTATATATCTACATATCAACCATGCAGGTAAGTATTTAACAATAAAATAAATAGAAATAAATTTTTATCATAATTATTTCTCAAATAAAAAAATACAATTTCTAATAGGATAACCCTAAATTAGGGGTGTACAACTATTGATTGAACACGAATAATTCGAACTACCCAACACATATTATAAGGGTTGGGTTGGGTTAAATTTTTTTTATTTTTTCGAGTTGGGTTGGGTCTCGGGTTGGAGGGTTGAAAAATTCGGTCAACCCAACCCAAATTAATATAATATATATATATATATATATATATATATATTATTTTAATAAAAACAAATTAGAGGTATATAAAATTTGAATTTATGGTATGAAAGTTTGAATTATGTATGTTTGAAATTTAAATGTAACAATTTCAAACTTTTATAACCATTAGAAACTAGAAATTAATTTTAAAAAAGTAGACGGTACATAAATCTCTTTTTCTAAAATCAATACCCCAACTATAACTCCATTAAAGCCCTAAATAAGAGTAAACAAAACAACTTTGCATCTGTCTCTAGAAACAAGGAAAAAAGGGAAAATTCACTGTATTTATTTAGTAAAAAAATAGTGTAAAGTTTATTCATAATAAAGGAGCAATAACCGATGGTGTAAAATCATTTTAACTTCAAAGATCCATCAGTGCTATATAGTATTTATTACGTAAATATGATGACTATAGGGACATTTTTAAAAATAGCAAAATAAATTAAAATATTTACAAGTTATAGTAAAATTTTAAGTTCTATCAATGATAAAAACTAACAAGACTTCTATCACAATATCTATTATTGATAGAATTTGAAATTTTTGCTATATGTTGTAAATAGTTTATCAAATTTGCTATTTTTGACAATTCTCTGTTACTATATTTATGAATATGAGACGAAACTAAGAAAACAAACCAGATATTTTCCATATGGGCTTGAACCCTCTCAGGTACTCATAATTTACAGAAGAAATAAGCTCCATCTTGTAGCCTGTCAGATTAGCCAACAATAGAGGAAGGGAACTGAAAGAAGGTAGTAGGTACCATTATCAACTAAGGGAATAAATAGAACAAATAATATTTTTAAGCAATCAAACTTTGCCCTTTGATGAGTTCTGGAAATTGAAAATCATTTGGTTACAAAATGAAGTTAAGTACAGGCAAGATCCCAACATCACTTCTACTGGGCCTGCCTATTCACCTTCAAGTACGGCAAAGCACCAATCACATTATCATAGTCACTCCGGCTCACTGGGTGCTGTGTTAAGACAGAAACCAATCAAGAAAACACTGAGTAACATAACTAGACATAGACAACTGCATGAGAATTTTCCAGGGGTCATCATTCAACAAAACAAGTGACCAAAATCATTTTCCTCGTTGGATTTCTTACCTTCATTTTATATCGGCAATTGATGAGGCTGGATAGGACGGTCAGATCATTGTGTATCAAGGAAGTTTGTGTTTGTATCAGAATCTTATGAGTGAATATTGTTGATAAAAGGAATTCCTAGGTGAAGTATTTTGTTGAACTAAGAGTTCACTAACCATATGCTACATGATAGAAACGCAAAACGTCTATATGCTCAGGGAAAATCAGAAGACTAAACCAGACAGAAACAATCAAGATGAAATCAGATTTGAACAAAAGGCCATAAGGAACTGCTTTCAATGCTCTCATAAGCATCTACAGACTAAGCCATTACTCCAACTACAAGAAATCAACTGAGAAAGTGATAGAAAAAAAGTCATCTTGTCTCTTGAACCCCTCTCTCCCAAAATATTCAAGAAAATTGTACCCTTTATATTCCCCCTTCAATTGGTTATCCATTTCTGAGTCGGAAGCAACCAATAAAAAACCAATCAACACTAGCTAGTGTACAAAATTTTGAAGATCCAAAACCAAAGGTATGTTGAAGCTATATTTTCTTGCGCTTGGGGTTCCTGGACAAGGTCTTGGGCACAAAACGAAACAAAACTTGTTTCCTAAATGATCTTTGTGAAATCTTCAAGATCACCATCAATGACAGCTCTGGGGATTATTGTCTGAACAAACCATGACAACCGATGAATAACTTCAAATTAGATCATACTTCCAATACAAAGTTAATTGAGTTGGAATGCAGGTTATTAGCTGACAATATGATCGGGATTGAATCAAATGAGGAAGTACATTCCAACTTCGGTAAGATTCTTCACAGAACTACTTTGATAACTTGCATTTAAGAGAGGGAAATTGGTAGATAACTTATAGAAGAATCATAGGGATTGAAAGTAGTGGCTACATTGGCTAAGTTATGACCATTTATATAAATCTTTTCCCAGAAAAACTCAAGGACCTAAGTTTAGAAATGCAGCATAACAAATACAGAATCATGAACATTAAAATAAATAAAGAAGACATACCATTTTGGAAAGCCGTAATCGCCTTTTAGCGTTTTTCTTGTACAGCAAATGCTGCTTTCCAGCTCTCCTCCGAACGATTTTCCCCCGACCCGTTACTCTGAACCGCTTCGCCGAAGCCTAAACAGTAACACAAAACAATAAAATCAAAATGAACATGGAAAAATTCCAGTAAAAAACAGAGAAGACAGAGGCGTATTGTTCAACAATTCATAATGCTATTAGCTCATTCAGTAAGCGTCTAGAATTGGGTAATTTAAAGGGTTTAAAATTCAACATGCCATTCTCGTATTATAATACAAATTCGTTTGAAATAAACAACAAAACATATTCAAACTATCTAGAAGACTGAAATTAGCTTCAAATTAATCAGAATCCAACCAGAATTAAACCATACAAAAATATAGAGAAGAGAGACCTTGTGTGTTTTCATTTTGTAGCCTTTAGCAGCGAAAACAGTGAAAGGAGTACGAATTTGAGAAGTGGGAGAAATGTGAGATGGCTTCTGAAGGGAATTGAATCCAAAGCCGGAAATGTTGTGGGAGGAACTGAGCTTCAAGGAATTGACCTTGTTGAAAGAAGCAAGCCCGACGGAAGTATGAGAGACGCGAAATGATGGGCGAGAGCAGAGTGGGGAGAACCTAAGACCAAAGGACACCGCCATTGAAGCAGATGCCATAGCTTCCGAAGTTTCGAAGCGTCTCGACTCTCTTCTTCTTCTTCTTACCAATCTCTACGAGCCTCAGACTTGGCCTGCTGTTCGGATAAAGTGAAGCGATTTTATTTCATTTATCGATTTCTTAATTTAAAAAAAATAATAATAAAACAAAAAAAAGATTATATTTTCTTAAGAAAAAACGACTTAGTTGTTGAGCTATAATCGATAATTATTTAAATCTTATATTTCCAAATATGTATTAATTTAACTCTAAACATTTTAATAACTAACAACTTAATAGCCAATGTAAGCTTAGTTTAATGGACACATGTATGTACTAAAAAAATTTACTAAATATTTGAAGACCGAAGTTTATTATTTAATTCAAAATCTATCATTATGTGCGTTTTTAGGCCATAACTTTTGATCTAGGTGGCCGTTCTGAGCATATAACCACTTGTTTTCTTCATTTTTTGCCCTCTACTCATTCACAACATTAGATTTGAGATGTATTTCTATCTACTTTTTGTAATCAAATAAATGGTGCCCATGTGTCAATTATAGGCTAAGGTAATCATCTATAGCTTGAGTTTCTTAGGATTATTTCCCTACTTCTTGTATTTGTGAGTTTTTTAACCAAATCTTACATTGTAATGTTGACTCGATTATGTTTTAAAAAGATCAAATCATATTAGGTCTTGTGGATGTATGGTGTTTGTTTTGATTTAATATGCAATTTGTGAGACTTGATTGTATGTTCATCAATTCAAGAAGCAATAAGTTAGGTTGGCTTGCAAATTAAATTAAATTTGTAATAATCTAATCAACTAAGGATTGAATCAATCGAACCATTAGCTAGGCATTTGAAAGTTATATGTTCTACCTAACATGCCCTAGATTGTAATGCAATTAGGATAACTCGAACAAGCATGCTCTTCATCTTCTTAGGTTAAACTAAATAGTTATTTAGGACAACCTAATTAGCTTCTCTAATTGGATTGGTTAGATGAAAGCATACATTAAGTTCTATGAATTCGATGAGCAAATATATTGTGAAGTAAATGTAGCGACAACACAAGCTAAGTCTTCTCATATTGATTGTTTACTGAATTTGATTTCACTAATTTTCAATTTGCAACAAACCATTACAACCCACGTTGGTTACTCTCGGGTTGGGAATTATTTTATTGAGGAATTTGATGTGCTTCTTGTGTTCGACCTAATCTTGTCACTAAGACTAACTCTTGTGGATAATTCGGTAAAGTATTTGATTTGGATTTAGGCGACAAAATCCTTACGATCAAGCATTGATAAAAGTCTATGAATGTTTTTTTCTTTTCTTCCGTCGTGGACTGCTCCTCAAATATCGATGATAACAACTTTCATCTAACGAGTATAATTGGAGCTCAACGGCGGTGCACAACATACGAACAAACAAAGGCGGCGACCAAGATTCCTTCTCTTTCTTCTATCGCACACGAATTTGATGTTTTATCATTCTTGTTTTTCTTTCTATGAAATAACCTAATTGAAGTTTATTTTCTCAGAGCAGGATGTTGTTTAGGGAAGTTAAGCAAGAGCTTGATCTTGGTTCTACAAAGTTTGCGGTATAAAAAGAAAATCCTTATATGGATTTGATTTCATTTTATCATGGTGACAATCTAGGGCATTGTGTTGGAGTTCATTCATTGAAATATGTCATCAAGTGACATAATTTTGTCTATGGGTATATATATCTTAAGGGTAGAAAAAGGAAGGGGTTGAATCTTTCTTAGCTACAGGTTGAGTTAGGACTTCTTTAATTCGAGTCAAGTCATGGGCTTTGGACTAGGTCAACAATAGAAATCAAGTACAACCTCTAATTTCTAATAATTAGGTAAGAAACATCTTCCAACTTTCAAACAGAACTCCAAATCAATTCTATACTTGTTTTATAAGATTTATAGTGATTTTACAACATGTTTGATGGAGATTTTTAGCTATTTTTTAATCTGCATATATCTTGCAATGTCAAATTTTGAAATACCTAACTTCAAGTATGTTTAAAATCACTTTAAAATATCTTTAAAATACGTATAAAATTGATTTTGAGTTAGAAATTTCAATTTGAAAAGTGACGAGATAGGTGCGAGATGAAAAGAAATAACAAAAAAAAATTACTAAATATATATTACCAACTCTAAATCACTTAAAAGATACTTAAACCTTTCACCAAGACAACATTAAACACTAAAAGAATTATACTTAAGAATGAAAAGAAAATGAAAAGAAAAACATAAACATTTTTAAAATAGGAAGAGAGTTTGTTAAGAGTGAAAAATTTAAAATGATAAAACTGCTTAAGAGAAGAGAAGTAGAGAAAGAAAGTTATCACTATTGGTTTAGGGTTATGGTAACTCAACCCTTGTTTGGGGGAAGGGTTATCATAACCCTTGTTTTAGGTTTATCATAACCATTTTTTCCTCTCATTCTTCTTTCTCAACCCCTCTTCCCTCTCTTTCTTCTTTCTCAATCCCTCTTCAACTCCCCATAAACCTACATTTTCAACTCCTCATAATCCTATATTTTCAACTTCCATAATTTTATTATTTCATTTTTTTAAAAAAATTACTATTTTATTTATCAAATGTCATTTGTTTTTACTTAATTTAATAATCTTAAAAGAATATTATTTTTAATTTATTTTATTTACGAAATTAATTTTAATTAAATACTACTTATGATTAGTTTATGCATTTAGCCCTCGTATTAAACTTTTTTTAAACTTTATTATTTCATGTCTTTTATTTGTTTCTCACCTTTCAAATATTTATCTAAACTATTTCTGATAAATTTAAGTTAAATAAAGTTCTAAAAAAAATAAATTTTATTAAATTTATAAAAAAATCAAAATCAAATCAAATTAGACGATTTAATATTAAATTAAATAACTTTTGAATCCTTAAATAACCTAAAAAATGTATAACAAATATATATATATATTTTAAAGTATTTAAACTTTAAATGTATAAGAATTTCTTTTAAAAAAATCAATTTAATGACTAAATTTGATGTAAGATTTATTTAAATTAAATTTTGAATATAAATTTTTTCCCAATTTATTCTCCTACTTTTCAAAATGTACTTTTTTTTTTCTCTTTCTTCTTCCTTATTTTTATATCTTTCATTGATTCATTATAAATTTTTATCATTTTTTTGTTGCTCCTTGGAATCACAATCCTCTAATTTAAAAAGAGAAAAAAAAAACATAATATTTAGGTAAGAAGAAAACTAAGATTGTTTTATCTTTTTCAATTGTAACGATTACTTAAAAAAAAAGTTGAAAATTTCATGTCGTATTTAAAGAAATTAAGGCAAATTGTTTTGCAAAAACTAGGACAATTTTGTAAATTAAATATACAAAATTTGTGTATTGGAGTTAGAATATGAATTTTTTTAAAAAAAATTAATAATTTATTTGCACGTAACAATTACGTCAAAAAGTTAAAAATTGACGTTGTATTTAAAAAAATTAATGAAAAATGATTTACGAAAATAGAACATTTCGAGAAATTAATTATACGAAATCTGTATATTGGATTTAGAATACAAATTTCTTTAAAAAATCAATAAATTGTTCCCACGTAACGATTATGTAAAAAAATGTTGAAAATAGACGTCACATTTAAATAAATTAGTAAATTATTTTACGAAAATAGTATAATTTGGTAAATTAAATATACGAAATTTGTGTAGGATTTAGAATACGAATTTTTAAAAATATATATATAAAAAAATAAATTTCATAGCATTACCTACATAACTCTTACCCCAAACACATCTTATCATAACACTAACCCTCCATAACTCAACCTTTCCCCCAAACACACCTGTTTACGATAATTCCTCAATGTGTAATTCCCTTAAAAATAGAATTCGTACTCCCCACTTGTTCTCTGTTTCTAATGGGAAAAAGGATGCGGCCGTAATTCATTTCCACAGGCATTCATTTCAGATTTTCCATAACTGTCTAACTTCAATTGGCAATGGCGATGGTAGATTCAGGTTTTATCTTCATCGGTTTCTCCTCCGTACCTCATCCCCTTTTCAACAACAATAATGGCAGAAAATTCGGAATCACGTCGGCAAAACGTACACAAGACTCCGATTCGGATTCCACTTCTTCAACCCAACCAAATCAATTCAAATTTCCATCGCTGAGAGTATCATATCCACTTCTCGCCCGATCTGTCGTTTCGGTTCTCGGATTAGGGTTCGTCGATGCAGGGTATGAAAATTTCACCTCTAATTAATTTCGATTTTGAGAACTGCTCTGTTTTATTTTTGTTTTCACTGAAACTGAAGTCGAATTAGGGTTTGGAATGATTAGGTATAGCGGAGATTGGTCTAGAATTGGAGCGATTACGAAGGAAACTGAAGAATTGCTTAAGATTGGAGCTTTGTTGGTGGTTCCGTTTTGTGTATTTCTCGTTTTTTCTTTCTCAAAATTTGATTCAGATTCTTCGTAAGTGTATGGATGATGGATTACCTCAAAATGGTTAGAAATAATTTCAATTTGAAAATGGTAGCTAAGCCAAAGTTGCTTTTTTTGGTTAGAAGGGAGATTTTGAAGAACATGTACAAAATTCATTTACTGATATGCACATGCTTGTTGTTGGTTTCCACTCTCATATTTTAGAATTTAGTACGTGTCACACGGTTTAGAAACGGTTTAGAAATAGTACATGAACGAAACAATATCATATTTGAACAAGATATGATATCTAGGTGCACACATTTACTTTAGTAGCTCGTTGACTAAAGTCACTATACGATGGAGCAATCCTAAGTTGAACAACCTTCAGTGAGGTTGGAGTTCGTAGCATCCATCTTTTCATTGAATCTTCAACTATCAATTAATAGTCTTATAATCCTATATACATTATTGTAAATAGTCCATGTATTTTCATCTATTAACGAATAGTCTTTACATTATTGTAAATAGTCATCGTGCATAGTAATTATTAGCCACATTAAATAATCTCATTCCAAAGTACAAGTGATATTTAATCGGCAGGTGTCAATTACTCCTTACTACATATATCATTTTTATGTAATTTTTTCAATCTCCAAATTTGTTAAAAGAAATGGTTGGTGGTAACTTCATTTAGTGTGGACTATATCAATATCGACTAGGAAATAGAAGTTAGTTACACGTTAATTTAAACATAGTTGAAATTTTAATACGTTTTATTCTCAATCAAAAGATTAATATGAACATAAGTTGAATATTAAAGCATGGAATTACTTTAGGGTTAGGAATTTTTATGATCCTATCATATAGTAACTTTTAAACCATATATTTAATATTTGTGTAATGGTTTCATCATCTAACTTTTGCAATAAAGTCCGTTTTTAATTTGTATCTGTCCCTTTTAGTTTTCTTTTCAACATTTTAGACATTTTTTTTTTCATTTCACGTGCTTTATATACTAATGTGATGTATCAATTTCTTCAAAAGTATGAGGTTATATTCGAACATGAAAGTACTATTGATAACACATTTGTACACACATCATTAAATAAAAGAAATAAAAAAGAGAATAAATAAAACGTCTATTAAATATATTTATGGAAAGTTGTTGTTTATCTACAAATATAATAATAAGGTTTGTTTTAACAAAGATTTGAATCACAGACTTCTATGATCGTGCAGTAAATTACCCAAAAATTTGTTGTTAAGGTACAAACACTCAACCAACCATGCTCAATTTTAGCCCTACATATTTATTTTAATTCTGTTTTTATTTTATTTTATTATTATTATTTATTTTCTAAAATTAAGGTAGATAAGACTTGAGTATAAATTCCGAATGTATAACTTGTATCTTTAATGTTAAATAACAAATCGAGAGTAAAAGTATACATTGAAAACGTAAACTATAAGACCAAATTAGAGTAAAGAAAATCAATTTCCTAAAAGGAATTATTTAGTTTTAAATAATTTTTATTTCCTCAAAGTTATAATTTTGGTTCAGAAGAAATTATGGTAACATTTTAACTTTTATGAGTTTCTTTTTCGTCTGAGTCGTCATCCCTACAAAGAAGAAAATGTAATTTCAAGAAATGAATTAATAAAGATCAGAAAATTATTACATTGTTTCTGTGGTAAGTATTGAAGATCTAAAGTTCATTATGGAAGATGGGTTTTATATCTATGTAACACACCACATAACAAGATAACAATGCATTTCAAGATACATCTAATATATTCTAATCACATATAATACACAAGAAATTAAAATTAAAAAAAAAAAATAAGAAGAGTTTGCTATGTGACAAATTATATGACTGAATTGTTGGGTGAAATATACAAAGATTTGTGTAACCTATGATGTACTTAAGTATTATTTAATTATATAACACCACAAATCATGATATGTTTTGATACCTTATTTAATAAACCTAAGGTTCGTTTTAAAATTAATTAACAATGATAGAAGTAGTACATTTACCTTTATCTTATAAATATTACGAGGTCCTTTGATTTTTTTGAACGTGAGATCCTCAATTTCTTAGTTCATCAATCTTGAATTAGATCTCAAATGTTTTTTTTTTGGACCAAAGATACATCATGGTTTTGATGAACTATAATACCCATGTCAATGAGGGTAGTTTAATTTCCATAAGTTTTTAGAATAAGACCCTAGCAAATGCTCTATATCCCTTTTATTTATTTATTTATTTGTTAAATGTGAAAATAGCTTCCCTTTCTTCTTTTTATTGTTTTTTTTTCCTATTCATGAAAATTACTCAAATTTTAAAATGCATCCCAAAATAATCAACTAAATAGAAAATTACATAAAGTCATATATATATATATATGAAAAAGAAAACCTATTTCCTAATATCAGCCTATAATCAAATTAGATCTTTATTATACCGACTAAGTAAATCGCTAACATGACCTTAAAAGCATAACTTAATCAACATAAAACATTTTTTTTCTTTTGTATCAAAATATTATACGTTAGAATAGTTCTCCTCATAACATAGTTAAAATAATAATAGTAAGAACACAAATTTAAACCACTCAATCAAAAAGTGATGGAGATGATACCACAACATAATAGTTCATCTCTCATCATTTACCACACATATAAAATAAATACCAAATTACAAAACAAAACAAAAAATCACTTAAACTTGATTAATTCTTTCAAAAGTATATACATTTGTTCATTAAAAAAGATTACAATATTATCATCATTGACCTTTGACTTTTCATATTCTAATAGTGAGAATATCAAATGAAAATTGAGACTTGAAACAAGTGTGTACAACAATTTTTTAAAAGGATGTAACATTATTCAAAGCGTAACTTTCCTTTCCAAAATTATCCACATCCAATTTAGGCATAAATTTTTCTCAAAATTATAATAGATTTACAAGTCAAAAGTAGTTTTTGCAATGTTTGTAAGAGGTCAAAGATAATTTAGAAATAATAGAGATATTGATTAAAATATTTAAAATATACACCAACTAAATTGACGTAAATAACATCAAAATTGTGAAAGACTAAAGGTAGGTCTAAAGAAAAAGCATCACCCAAAAAACTTCTATAAATCAAAGAAGAAATTCATTATAGAAATATCAAAACAATTAGGGTAAAAAGGAAAGTTGTTTTCTAAACATATTTTTCTATAAATGGTGTAAGGTTGAATTATTGAATAGGAAATGAAAGAAAGAAAGAAAGAAAGGGACCTTATCATGTGGGGATTGCTCAAGTAGTTTGTCTATTGGTTGAGCCTCCAAAATGGGAGGTTCTCAATAACACTCTCTATCGTTTCCAATTTTATATTTACCTAAATTGAAAGGCAATTAAATAATATAATCGAAAATTAAATGAGTAATTCAGTTATCTTATAAAGAAGGTGATATTTCTAAATTTTTTCAATACAGTCGAAATCCTTGACATGCATAGTACTCATTTGAATTTTATACTCTTATATCATATTAGATAATATAGAATTCCAGCTTCAAACAAATATTGGACAATGGAAGAAGTAATTTCATCTATCTTATAAAAAATGTGAGGTCATTTGATTTTTTCTCATAAAGGCGAGAGCGGGAAAAATGGTTTAATAAGAAAGGGCCAAATTCGAAATAATGCTAATTTCAATATATAATTTTCAATTAAAATAAAAATGATGAGACAAAATTCCAATTTTATGTGTTTAAGTTAAATTATAATTTTATTTTTTCTTTTAACATATAAAATTGTGCTACAAATTAACATTGAATAACTTTGTCAAAATTTACAAATTTTTTTTTTTTAAATTGGACACACAAGAGACAGGTGATTTGTTTTCTTTCCCTACAAATTCTATTAGCATATATTATTTAGTCATGAGTTTAAATAAGTGAAAAGAATAAAATGTATTTTAGTATAACATCAATATATGTTTTTTTTTTTTATTTCAATTGATTTTATTCTCCGTCCAATAATAATCAAATTGATTTTAAATATTTTAAATTGAAGGGTTAGTTATGATACTTTAACGGGAATTATTGTTATGAATAACTGAAAGGATGAAAACTATTTACAAAGTATAGTAAAAAGAAAAAGGGTTTTAGGTCAACAGTTTTGATGGATTTTGCTATATTTTGAAAATGTTTTCATGCTCCTTATTTGAAGACTTGAAAATTGGTTGAAGATTCAAGAAATAGAAATTGATCAATATTAACTAGGGAGAAAAAATGACATTACGGGGATTTGAATACATAAACGGAGCTAATTGTTCGGATTACTTTTTTCTCTATAGTAAAAACTTTCTCTTCTTTTTCCACTTTCACGGGACAACCCACCTATAAAACATTTGGGTGTATTTAGAAAATTTGTAATAAATTAATTTCTACGTAGGTGGCCACCATTGATTAAACTCATAACTGTTTTGTTAGTTATTGAGACTATGTCTCCCTTTTTATCACTAATAGTTTAAATTATTTATGGGTTTAGCTTGATGAAACCAAAGGCAACCAAAGTGAATTTGTGAATAGATTGGAATGCAATTTAAAACAGTAAACAATGATGATTGAATAGGGGCCGACAAACAATGTTTCAACCTTTTAGGCTCTACGGCAACAGTGATGTTGGCAGTGAAGTATGCATGTTTCCACCTATTTGATCTTGTATCAAGTTCCTTTAGGAGTTGTAAGCAGTTACTACCTCATGTTTCCATGTGTAGCCAAATCTTAGATTAATTAAAACTTTGTTTCTTTACTCTATGATATCTCTTATTCCTAAGATGATATGACTTTTCCTATTCCTAAGCTTAGTCTCATATTTCTTTGTGAGTTCTGTTCACACTCTAGCCTTCACAGCACTAGAATTCCACTAGTTTACTAAAATTAAGTAATCAAGTTAACTTACCAAATCTTTCATTAAAAACAACAAAGAAGAGAAGGAAAAGATAAGAGAGTGGTGTGAGCACAACAGTACTTAAGCCGTAAAAAACCCTAGGGCGCGACGACATTCACATTGTCAAACCCTAAGATTTAAATTTAGTTCATGATCAATGACAAAATAAATTTTTGTATTATATCAAAAACCATTGCTACAATATAAAGTTTGATTGGTAAAGAAAGAAAAGAAAAAATTACAAGAAAATAAAATAAATACAACTCAAGGATGCCTCCAGATAGTTCTTCAATTTCTTATTCTATCTCTAGGCTGATTCCTCTCACACACGTTTCCAAGAGTGAGATGACCTAGAGTCATTATGCCTTATAGGAACTTCCTTTTTAAGGCTACTAACTTGAGAATTTTGAGAAGAAGCTCAAGGTGGCTCCTAAAAATTTGACAGAAAATGAAGAAGATGGGTTTGGTGGTGGAGAGTTTATTGATGAAAAATTAAGGGTTTTCTCATCCTTTTATAGGCTACAAGTAGTTGGAGAAGATCTAAAATCATGGTCGTAGATCGATCCCTTCAATATCTTAGGTGTGAGAATAACTGATTTGACTTAATTAGATAATAGCAACCATAATTGAGTGAATGCGAATATGAAAAATTTTGGGTTTTTTTATGCTAGCACATCACTTCTGCTAGTGCATCACATAAAAAGAATCTCAGAAACAAACAGCGAAAAACCAGCCAAATCAGGAACAAATCAACAATTAACATTTTAAGTAAAAATATCCCCAATTAACTCGTTTTAACATATTTGACTAAAAAGTAGGGACAAACTTAATTTTTCATTATAAAAGTTCACAAATAATAACTACAATCATACATTTTATAGTATGAATGACAGATCAAGTAATGGAAAGTGATGAAGGAGAGAGGAGAGCAAAGAGAGAAGAGAGGAGAACGAGATCGTGAGGGAGGAAAAATGAAAAGCAAGAATATAAAGTGAACTTGAGAGAGGAAAGGAAGTGAGAGGATGAAAAAGAATAGCGTCGAAGAAGAGAGGAGAGCGAGTGAAAGGTCAATCACAACATGATGGTTTCATTTTGGTAATTTTATCCAAATTTATCGTCAGTAATAGATTAGAAAGACCTCTTTTTCAAAAAGTGAGGCAAATCTCATTTTTCTCTCCTATTTTGAGACATTCATACATATTTCCAATTTAATGGTTTAATTTCTCTCTAATTCATATACTACATAAAACTATTAAAAAATATTCTTATTCTAATCCCCTGCCTCATTTCAACTATGGTTATCATTGTCTATCATTGCTCCTTTGTTGGCCACCTTTAACGATCATTTATCACGTCCTCTGACAACCACCTCCATCGCCCAAATAACTCGACAACCTCCAATTATCTACTCTAACCAACCACCTCCAATAACCCCTCTAACTACGACCTATCTATCTCCATCAACTAGATTGTTATGTCCAAATGACAAGTTCTAACGATCAATTAAATGAATAACATATTGCAAAGAGAGAGAAAACTCGGTTAATAAAAAATGCTTTTAAAGACGGAATTAAAATTGTCAATTCATAATATTTAATACCATTCTTTTATAGTAATTTAACACTAAATAGAAACACTGTAAACATATAACAAAAAGAAAAAACCGTTGTATATTAAAACACTTACGATTAAAAAGTGTAACTACAACTACACAACCGAGTGTTTTTATATAAATAAGAAGTGTTTAAATTAATTTTGCTATAGCTCATCCAAACACACCTTTAATTTAATTACAAATGTAACATAAAGAGATAGGGTATTAAGAGATTAGGATTATAGATAGGGTGTGTAATGTTTTTCCTCATCAACCAAAAGGTCAATATAAATATAAGAGAAGAGGTAGCCGATGAGATGTGCTTGGAATTGTGGAAGAGGAAAGAAACGAGAGGCCTCAAATTAATCACTACCCCTTTACAATTCACTCTCTCTACTCTCTAGCCCTTGGTTTGTGCTCTTCATCTCTTGAGTTTGTTTTTTGTTTTCTTTTCTTTTATTATGTGACCCCTACATATACATATAACCCCCCCTTCTTACCTTATCCTATCCCTTACTTTCTTCTTCTTCTTCTTCTTCTTCTTCTTCTTTCTTCTCTCTCTTTCTTTATAATTCTTTTTTCCTCTCCTTCTTCTTTATACAACAAACCTTCTTCTTCCAAACTTTTTGTCCCAATTCCCTCAATTGGAATTATAACCAATTTGCATTCCCTTATTATTCCTAATTATGGCTCCCAAAGCTGGAAAAACTAAGCCCCATAAGCCTAAAGGAGACAAGAAAAAGAAAGAGGAGAAAGGTTATTATTGTTTCTTTAATCCGTTTGCTCTGTTTCTGTGTCTTTAATATTGGCAAGAAATTGGAGAGGAATGTTCAAATTTTTGGGTTTTTTTTCGTGGATTATTATTCCAATTAATGAATACTGATTACTGATTACTATGGTTGAAGAATTAATGTGACATAACTATCATGTTTGTATATCAGTTGTGTTATATTTGGTGGATGGATATCTTTTTAAGTTGGGCATTGTAATCTGAGCTATTCTATTGGGTGATGAGATTGTATGGAAATCAAATATGTGGTTAATGTTTGAGCTATATCTTCTTTTTGGATATATATGTATATGTATCTTCTTTTAACTTTTTAATTTTGTTTTTATTTTTTTTGGCAGTTTTGCCCACTGTTGTTGAACTAACCGTTGAAACTCCAGAAGACTCTCAAGTGACCCTTAAGGTAATTATATATTTTGAAAATCTATTCTTTTGCATTCTTTTTTTTTTTTCTTTTGGAACTTTTTAAATTCTAGAATGTTTTCTAAGTGTAAATTATTAAATTAACAAAAGTTCTCAATTATATTGGTCAATTTTTTAATAAAATTGTTGTGTTTTTTTTTTTTTCTTTTTCTTTTTACCCTTTCATTCCTTCTCTCTTCATTTTTTTCGAATTTAAAAGTTGAAATTAGTTTTAGTTGTTAATAAGTTCTTTGTTTCTATTTTTTTTACATAATTTTTATTTAAAACGAAAAGAAAATCATTAAGTCATTTTTAACTTATCTTTTAAATTTTTCTTACATTATTTAATAAATACTTTTGGTTTTTCAAAATTACATTTCTAAAATTGAAGCCCATATATTAAAAAAAAAAAAATTGATTCATAGCTATCTTATTCTTAATCAATAAAAATGTTAGTCATTCTAAATATTTAATTAGCTTTCTATTTTTGTTTCTTTTTTATTTTTTAACGGCATTTTTAATTTTTGTGTGCTTTTAATTTTAATGTTAGGTTGGCTTTTTCTATCCATAATGTGATTTTTGTGATATAATAAATATGGTTATAGGAAATATATATATATACCCTATCCCTTACCTTTTATATTCATTGCATCTCTTCATCTTCATATTTTTAAGCATTGTGATTAAAGTTTAATACTTTGATACAAAATAACCATAAGGTTGTTTATGAGACCTTTTTTCAAAATAAAATGTCAATTTAAATAAGTTACATACGTGGATTTATTATTTATCATTTATTATTGTTGTTTAAAAAATTAGACACGTTTTTAACTGATAAAATATTTCTTTTTATTACATTTAGAAATTTATAAATAATTTTTTTAGAGGGTAAAACCGAGCAACTCAACGTAATTCACATATACTTTCACATTAAAAGTTTGATCATATACCTACGATTGTTGTATTAAAAATATTTTCTAAAATGTTTTGCATTATATAACTTTCACAGCTCATTCAAATTCAATATAGAGTGAATTATTAAATTAGTTCTCATGCTCTTAAATTCAATTTTAACTTTTGAATTTTACAAAAAAAAAAGAGTGAAAATTTTGATCATTCATTTTTTTTAAGGGATAAAAATGGTCATTTTTTAAAATTTAATACCAAAATAAACATTCTGAAAAAATACTAGCTAAAATGAACAAAAGTTGTAAATATAAAAATCAAATTAAACTTTTTGAAAGTTTACTAACCAAAACAAACCAAATGTTAAAAGTAGAAGAATGAAAGTAGTATTTGGAGTAATTATAATTGATAGCAATTTTAGGAATAATAACCTAAGTGTATACCAACATTTAATATATATATATAAATATAGTAAAGTCTATCAATGATATACTTTTATCATTAATAAACTCTTATATATAGTCTCCTATCTTTCATAGTTTTTAACAAACTTTATTGTATTTATAATTTTCTTTTTAAAATAATGTTATATATGAGAGTACTTTCAAGCTTATTGTTACATCAATAGTATTCTCACAAATTCCAATACTCTTTATATACACACACTTTTATCTACCATATATATATATATATGTATACTCCTTTTTTATTATGTAAATAACATTGTCTATAAATTCAACAAAAAAGATTGAGAAAAATACAAAATAATAAGACACAAAGTGGCAGAAATTGTCACAAATAAAAATAAATAAATAAGTAGAGGGGACAGAGCAGACCAATTGGTAGACTAAAATTTTGCTCATTCATTTACTTTCTAAAGTCATGCTTTTAAATTGCTTCCCTTAAAATGGTTATTTTTTTTTATAACCAAAATACCTTTTTTAAAAAAAAAAAATAGTACAAATATTTAAGAACATTGGACTATGGTACCCAACTACCTACTATTTTAATATGGTTTGTTTATTGTTGAATTATATTTACTTTTGTGATACATGTGAATTTTTAACTTATGTATTTAATACTCATTATCTATCCAACATTTTTTAAAAAAATTAGCAAAGTTACGCGATATAAAGTTTATTGTTCTTGTGTAAAAATAAATATAGCTCAATATTTGTACTTATCAAACTCGAGATTAAAGATTTTATTCAACATAAAAAAGTTGAAATGTGAATATGTGATGAATTTTAAAATTTATAGACCTATTCAGCTACCAAAAAAAAAAAATCATTCATTTTTATAATAGATTAATAATTTAAATATTTACTCATTCAAATTTAGGATAAATTGCAAAAACTATCTTTGAATTAGAGTGATAATTACAATTATACTCTCAAACTTTCAATAGTAAAATTAAACCAGTCAAACTTCTAAGAGTGTTAAAAGTTAGACTCTTAAACTTACTTTATGGTAATAATTGTATAAACTTTAATAAGTTGTTTTTAAAATTGAAAGCTTAATGATATAATTATAATTTAATTACCATTCATACTTCAAAGATGATTTTTGAAATTTAGGGTCGTGTATTTATTGTAGCATGAAAAATAAGTTTGACCTATTGGCATAGGGTTATAATGTGTTTAGTAGTTAAATTAGATTCAAAGTACACTAAATAAAGTATTTAATGTATTATTGAGTTTAAAGAATTTATGAGTAAAGTGGGAATATGAAGTAATTTATTTATTGAAGCTGAATTAAATAAAATAAAGAGAGAGTATTTATTTGATTAAATGTGTAGGGAATATCGACGGACAGGATCTTGGATGTGAGAAAGCTATTGGGAGTGCACGTGGAGACGTGTCATTTGACAAATTTCTCCCTGTCGCATGAGGTTTTTATTTCCTCTTTTCTTTTCTTTTCTTTTCTTTTCTTTTCTTTTGCATTTCCCTTTTGTACTTTTTAGTCTTTTTAACAAAATCATGATGTGGGTCCCACCTTCCACGTCAACATGATATTTCTTCTGCGCCGTTCAATGTGTTGACTCTTTCTTTTCTTTAATTTTGACCACAACTAACTTTGTTGGCAGCATAGCCACGTGGGTCACTCTCAATGGTGTCACGTGTTCATCTTTTTTTTTTTCTTTTTAATTACGTTTTTTCCGTTTTCTTTTTTAGTTCTGTGATTTTCGTTTTTCTTTTATATAAATTTACTTCACGTAGTCCTCAAATTTTGACAGTGATGTTTCTCATTAAATTCTAGAGATATAGGTTTTTAGTATTTATGTTTATAAGAATATATCTATTTGATTTATGTGTTTTGAGTTATATCTTTTTAGTTTTCTATTTTTTAAACATAGGTTTGAAAGATTTTAGAATTTTTTTTTTTCATTTGCAAAAGATATGATTTCTAAAAATTATTCTTCTAATTTAAAATATCATATATTTAAAATAAAAATATAAAGTTATTTAAACGAACTTTTAATTTATTCATGTTTTTAGAATTTGGATGACCAATAATGTACATTTTAAAAACTAATAATCTAACAAATATATTTTTATAACATAAGGACTAAAAATATACATTTTTAAAACTTAGCGATTCAAATACACTATTTTTCAAAAATTTGACAACTAAAGGGATAATAGAAAGGTTTCCTTTGTTTTCTTCTTGGTTAATAATATAAGTATTTATATTTTTTCTAAAGCAAATATTATATCGTTGAGTTATGATTATTTTAATACCGTTTTAATATGTTGACTTATGAAAATATAACTTAATTGATTATTATTTATTATTTAAAAAAAAAAACATTTTTTTGAATGCTTTAATTAGCTTCCCAACTTTATAGATTAAACTTAAACCAAAATATCTAATTTTGATAATTGAATTATTCTCTTAAATTTAAATAGAACTTTCAATATGAATTAAATTTAAGTACTACACTTAGAAATTTTGAAAAATATGTGTTTCAAATTAAAATTACAAAGATCCAAATAATAATTTAATTTAAAAAGTGGATCAAATAAATCAATGATCTATTAAATTTAAAATTGAAAAAAAAAAACGTAGCAACATATTGTACAAACAATTAAGATGTGTGAAAATTTATTAAAGACCTTTTAAAAGTTTATAAAATTAAAAGAACGTTAAATTGGAATTGAAAAAATATACTCTTTTATTGAATAACTTATAACTCAAATAATAAGTGGAGACTTCAATTAAATACTCTTTTTATTATTTTAAAATCGTCAGGTTCGAGGATCGAGCCTAAAAGATTCGGTGGACATCATCTCTCTAAAACCCTGCCACCTAACAATCCTCCAAGGTAATCCTGACCCCACAGTTTTAAGAGTAAAGAATCCAACGTACCATTATTTTGTAATACAGGTTTCTTATCGTACATCTTGTTGCACCTTATCTTTTCTCCTTTCCTCCCAAATATTTTGGCAGAGGACTACACCGAAGAACTCGCCGTCGCACACATCCGGCGACTGCTTGATATCGTCGCTTGCACCACCTCCTTTGGCGGTTCCTCCAATTCCCCCAAGTCACCGCCTAGAACCACTCCTAAAGACCTTACCTCCAAAGAATCTTGTTTAACCGATTATGAGGCTGCCCTACTCAGTCCTGAAACCGGAGACAAGAAGGTGGCCACTGGTCCTGGAGGTGGAGCTCAGAATCTCAGACATGGACCTAAGGGTCTTAGAAGCCTGGACGGATCGAACGATGGTTTGGAGAAAGCTGATGGCTCTATTTCAATGTGCCTGCCGCCGCGGCTTGGCCAGTTTTATGAGTTCTTCTCCTTCTCTTACCTGACACCACCACTCCAATGTGAGTTATCTATGTTACTTCTTCGTTCTGACATTGGTGGAAATAGAGCCAATGCTTCATAATACTGTCTGTTGTTCTTTAAATTATTGTTTCCTTTTCCGAAATTTTAATTCAATTCGTTTTTTTTTTTTTTCCGTTTCGATATTTTAAACTTTAATTGTTATAGTTGAGGTAACGAATCAATTACACCATCTGCTGTGTTTGAGAAGAACTCATAAGCTATTTGCGAGCCACACATGAGATAGATACTTCATACTTGGCCATGTGAACTCATTCTGTTACTCGGTGAAATGTTTGATAGGTACAATAACTGAAGAGGGAAGCTTCGTTTAAGAGTTTTTTCCTCCTTTTAAGTTTTGTGTGTGTGAGTAGGAGGGTACATTAGGAATTTGTGGTTGGATGACAATTTTATTTACATCTTGTAGTTCATTAATGAAAGTTATTATTTCAGAAATTTCAAATGTATGGTTATGTTGTCTTCTTATTTAGTTTTTTCTTGCAGACATTCGGAGATCAACTCGACCGTTCCTTGTGGATAAGACTGAAGATGATTTCTTTCAGATTGATGTGAGGATAGTCCTTATATTGTAATTTTTTCCCTAGTACAAATTCTTTTATTCATATATAGTGTGTATGATTGTAACTCAAGGTTCGAGTTTGCAATGGAAAACCAACAACAATTGTTGCTTCGAGAAAAGGGTTTTACCCGGCTGGGAAGCATCTTCTTCTTAATCATTCCTTGGTGGGACTGTTGCAGCAGATAAGTAGAGCATTTGATGCTGTAAGCATTTATCTGAAGCATACGTGATCCTTTTTCTTTTGTCAGTTGATGGAAGGTTTCATTAATCGTTAAATACAACCTTTTTGTAGGCATATAGGGCACTTATGAAAGCTTTCACAGATCACAACAAAGTAAGTATATTTGACAAGAGTGTTGGGAACTTGGAGGAGATAATATCATATTGACTCTGTTTCATTTCAGTTTGGAAACCTACCTTATGGTTTTCGGGCAAATACTTGGGTGGTTCCACCTGTTGTTGCTGAAAACCCATCTACTTTCCCCCAACTTCCTGTAGAAGATGAGAATTGGGGAGGAAATGGAGGAGGGCAAGGAAGCGATGGAAAGCATAATCTCAGGCAATGGGCAAAAGAGTTTGCAATTCTGGTTGCAATGCCTTGCAAAACTGCGGAGGAGAGGCAAATCCGTGATAGAAAAGCATTTCTGCTTCACAGTTTATTTGTCGACGTGTCAGTCTTTAAGGCTGTTGAAGTAATCAATCAGCTAATCAAGATTAATCGATTTCCTGTGAATGATCCAAATGGTTTGGTGTCTCATGAGGAAGTGGTTGGAGATTTAATCATCGAGGTAACAAGAGATGTACAAGATGCGAGCATAAAATTGGACCGTAAAAATGATGGATGTTTGGTTCTTGGAGTCTCAAGAGAGGATCTTTCTCGTAGAAATTTACTTAAAGGCATTACTGCTGATGAGAGTGCCACAGTCCATGTAAGCAATATGGCTAACATAAATATTTGAGACGAGATGTTATTTCAAATTCAAGTTATTTTGTTTGCTTATTTAACCTGTCAATGTAGGATACTTCCACATTAGGGGTTGTGGTCATTAGACATTGTGGCTATACAGCTATTGTGAAAGTTACAACAGAGGTCAATTGGGGGGGAATTCCTCAGGACATTGACATTGAAGATCAACCGGAAGGAGGAGAAAATGCTCTAAATGTTAATAGGTATTTTCACTCCTCTAAAGTTTTCTAGTATTCTCTAAGGACCCACCCAGTTGTAGCATAAGGCAACAATCTTTGAATTATTGGTGTGGTGTTATTTTTTATTACTTGGTAACAGGTTTTTATAACTTGCTTAATATTTGGATTGTGTTAAATTTTTATTTAGCTTGAGAATGTTGCTACACAAGTCAAACACGCCTCAAGCATCAAATACTTCCACCCGATTGCAGACCACAAGTGTTGATCATTTACAATATTCAAGGACGATAGTTAGAAAAGTAATGGAAGAAAGTTTGTTAAGGTTGGAGGAAGAACCTGTCAAAAACTCTAGGTCCATTAGGTGGGAGCTAGGTGCATGTTGGGTTCAACATTTGCAAAATCAGGCTTCAGGAAAAACTGAGCCCAAGAAAACAGAAGAAACCAAGATAGAGCCAGTTGTAAAGGGTCTTGGAAAACAAGGTGGACTTTTAAAGGAGATTAAGAAAAAAACAGACCTTGGAATTAGTAAAGTAGAACCTGGGAAGGAAGTTGATCCCACTAACCAAAAGGAATTGGAGAAACAAGATGAGGATAAGGAACAGATGTGGAAAATGTTGCTTCCTGAATCTGCTTATTTGCGACTGAAAGAATCAGAAACTGGTCTTCACAAAAAGGTTCTTCTTTTAATAAACTAATTCTTTTTAGTCTACTGATTCTAGACTGTTTTGTATTGTTCACACTTTTTTCTCAATGGATAAACCTTTAGAAGATAATTTTTATGCTTTAACTTCTGTCTTAATATTTCTTATGGGTTAACCCTTACAGTCACCAGAGGAGTTGATTGATATGGCTCATAATTATTATGCTGATACTGCCCTTCCGAAATTGGTTAGAATGTCAATAATCAGCTTTTTTATTTTTTGTGGTTGTTTGAACTTGTGCTCAAGAAGAACTTATTTGTACTACCTCAAATATAACAGGTTGCAGACTTTGGATCCCTTGAACTCTCACCTGTTGATGGAAGGACGTTGACAGATTTCATGCACACCCGGGGGTTGCAAATGTGTTCATTGGGCCGTGTGGTAATTGCCTCATTTTATTTTATGACACCTTTCTTGCTGTTGCTATTCGAGGCATTTATTAATTTTGTGGAAGATTCAAAATAAAAATATATTTCCTATTATTCGTGAATGATGTGATTTGAAATGATATTGGTGGCTGGAATGCTTGTTTGTTGTTTCTAAGCTTATTTTCCTTGTTTTGTTACAGGTTGAACTTGCAGATAAGCTTCCACATGTGCAATCTTTATGTATACATGAAATGATTGTTCGGGCTTATAAACACATATTGCAAGCAGTTATAGCTGCAGTCAATTTTTCTGACTTGGCCACATCAATAGCATCGTGTCTAAATGTTTTGTTGGGTACACCTTCAGTTGAAGATGAAACCGATTGGAAGGATGATTGTGATTTGAAATGGAAGTGGGTTAAAACATTCCTTCTAAAGAGATTTGGATGGCAATGGAAATATGACAGCTCTCAAGATCTCAGAAAATATGCTATCCTTCGAGGATTGTGTCACAAGGTTTAAAAAGCAGATGAGCTGCTCTTTTCTTTTCGAATAGTTCTTGGTATCATTTTTTAACACCAACATTTTATCCATTAGGTTGGGTTAGAGCTTGTTCCCAGAGATTATAATATGGAAAGTGCTTCACCTTTCAAAAAGTCAGATATTATTAGTATGGTCCCTGTGTACAAGGTCAGTGTAGTCGAAGTTTCACATCATGAACTAAATGATTAGAATTTTGTGTTGGTTTGACAATGTTATTCTTTTTCTACAGCACGTTGCATGTTCGTCCGCAGATGGGCGTACACTGTTGGAATCTTCCAAAACTTCCTTGGATAAAGGGAAATTGGAGGATGCTGTTAATTATGGTACAAAGGTGAGGGATATATATCTATTTTTCTTTCTTCTTTTCTTCTTCTTTTTTCCCTCTCGCTCTATTTCTTTAAGTTAATAAATTAACTTGATAGAAACTTGTTGAATTTGAAGGCACTCTCGAAACTTGTCTCTGTTTGTGGTCCGTATCATCGAATGACTGCTGGAGCATATAGTCTTCTGGCAGTAGTGCTTTATCATACAGGGGATTTTAATCAGGTAGATCCTCTGTCATACGGGATTTTTCTTACAATTATTTAAAGACCAAGTACTTGACACTATATATCTTTACTTAGGCAACAATATATCAGCAAAAGGCTTTGGATATTAATGAGAGAGAACTTGGACTTGACCACCCTGATACAATGAAAAGTTACGGAGATCTAGCTGTTTTCTATTATCGACTTCAACACACAGAACTGGCATTGAAGTACGTTTCCACGTGCTACCTTTAGCTAATTTCATTGAATGTTGGATGGATTAAATCTCTCATTGTTCAATGTGTAAAATGTCTTTTGGATTACAGGTATGTTAACCGAGCTTTGTACCTTTTGCATTTGACGTGTGGACCTTCTCATCCAAACACGGCAGCTACTTACATCAACGTAGCAATGATGGAAGAAGGTTTAGGAAATGTGCATGTTGCTTTAAGATACCTGCATGAGGCTTTAAAGTGCAACCAAAGACTTCTAGGGGCTGATCACATACAGGCAAATCTCTGTCTATGTCTCTCTCGATCATAGACTTATTATTCGTATTCATAATCACATTTAGTCATCATTTTGTTTCTATAGACTGCTGCAAGCTACCACGCGATAGCGATTGCTCTATCTTTAATGGAAGCATACTCGCTAAGTGTTCAGCATGAGCAAACCACATTGCAAATACTACAGGCCAAACTTGGATCTGAGGATTTGCGTACTCAGGTTAGATGTAAAGTCTAAAGTGCACCCATATTTATTACCTTTAAGCCAGGAACTTAAGAGAAAAGTTAAGTGACGCAGGACGCAGCAGCATGGCTTGAATACTTCGAATCGAAGGCCTTGGAGCAGCAGGAAGCTGCACGAAATGGCACCCCTAAGCCGGATGCTTCCATCTCCAGTAAAGGTCATTTAAGGTAAGCGATCCACATAATTAATTCTGATTGATTGACACCTTCCCTTTTTACCTTAAAATATTTTCTTCTTCTACCTTTTTTCCTTAATAATAATAAATACTGTTGACGCTTATTATTGATGCAATCCCCAAATAAAGTGGATGGTTTTTTACATTTTCTTAATATTATTTTGTAGTTGTAATAAAATTATAAAAATATATGGTATTTTCATACTTATTTTGAAAATTTGTGAAAACTTTTTTTTCAAAAAAAAATTACAATTTTGTTTGGTTCCTAATTAAGTTGACAACTGACATCCAACTTCTTTTGTCCCATTCCTTTGAAGAAAAATATAATCAGTGTTTCCTTTCTTTGGTTAGTGTGTCAGACCTCTTGGATTATATAGCCCCAGATGCAGATTTAAAAGCCAGAGATGCTCAGAGGAAGGCTCGTGCCAAGGTTCCCATCATCCTTTTTCTTCTTGTCTTTCTTAGTTTCAACTCTTTTTTCTATGGACCCTAAAGCTTACTCAAGAAACTCATGTGGAAAATCTTCATTTGATCTTCAAAAAATTTGAACTCGTGATCTAAACTATCTCTACTTAAGAGGATTACCATCACTGGCTACATTTCCCCAAAACATTAAACTAAAAGGAAATTACAAAATCCACTTCGACATCCTACATCATCTTCTTATTGTTAAAACATTCTCTCCCTTTCCTTTCTGAGCAGATCAAAGGAAAATCGGGTCAGTACACAGAAACAGGTGCTGAAGAATTTCATAAGGATGAAGATTTGTCGCCAAATTACTCTGCCATCGAGAGTCCAAGTGATAAAGAAAACAAATCTCAAGAAGCCCCGTTGGAGGAACAAGTAATTGAAAAATCTGACACTGTTCTATTTGATGTTACAAAGCTTAATAAAAATATTGACCAAGTGCAAGACGAGGCCTCAGATGGTGGCTGGCAAGAGGCAGTTCCTAAAGGCCGTTCTGTATTAGGTCGCAAGTCTTCAGGTTCAAAGAGGCCAAGCTTGGCAAAATTGAATACTAATTTCATAAACGCATCTCAATCATCAAGATACAGGGGAAAGCCTAATAGCTTTGTATCACCTAGAACCAACTCAAGTGAATCTACAGCTTCAGTTGGCTCATCCGTTCCCATTCCACATAAATTGACTAAGAGTGGAAGCTTCAGTTCTAAGCCTACTAGTAACCCTTTCAGTCCAGGCAGTACTGAAAAACCATCTGATCCCCCCAAATCAGCTCCATGTTCTCCTGCCATAACCGATCAAGTAGCAAAATCTTCATCTATATCTGCTTCAGGAAGTGTTCAGGTAGCTGGAAAACTTTTATCATACAAAGAAGTTGCGTTGGCTCCACCTGGAACTATTGTAAAGGCAGCAACAGAGCAGCTGGCAAAAGGCCCTACTCTTGTTGAAGTGAGTTCACAGGAAATCCACGAGAAAAATACAACTGAAATCACTGTTGGTGAAGTAGCCACTATAAAAGATGAAGAGGATGTGAAAGCTGAAAGAATTGGTGTAGAAAAAAAAAGTAAAGGCCTTGTCAATGAGATTATAGAAACAGACAAACAGGAATCCATATCTCACCAACTCCAGGAGGAGGATGTGACTTCTTCTGTGGAAAATAGAACGGTAGGAGATGATGAGTTACAAGTGATCAACAAGCCTAGTGATGAAATAGAAGTTGAAAGCTCCAAGGCTTCAATACAAATAGAAGCAGGTCTTTCTGTTTCCCCAGAAAGTGATTGTACTTCAGTTGAAGAAAATTCATCTGTTTCAAAAGAGAAGGCAAATGAAAATGATTTACCAGTTGATAGTGTTGATGTTAAGCCAACACCAACTGAAGTAGAAAAGCAAGATGAAGTAGAAGGTGGGAAGGAGACTACTAAGAAACTTTCTGCTACTGCACCTCCTTTTAATCCATCTACAATTCCTGTCTTTGGATCGGTTTCAGGTCCAGGATTTAAAGATCATGGAGGCATTTTACCTCCACCTATTAATATTCCTCCAATGCTTACCGTTAATCCAGTTCGCAGATCACCACATCAGTCAGCAACAGCCAGGGTCCCCTATGGGCCACGGTTATCTGGAGGCTACAATAGATCGGGTAATCGGATCCCCCGTAATAAGCAAACTTCGCAAAATAGTGATCACTGTGCAGATGGGACTCTCTTCAATGCTTCTAGAATTATGAATCCCCTTGCAGCTGAGTTCGTACCTGGTCACCCTTGGGTTCCAAATGGCTATCCAGTATCTCCAAATGCGTATTTGGCTTCCCCAAATGGTTACCCGTTTCCCCCCAATGGTATTCTGCTGTCTCCAACTGGTTATCCAGCACCGGTTAACGGTATTCCTGTGACTCAAAATGGAAGTCCCGTAGATGCATCACCACCAGGTTTAGATGACGATTCTGAAACAAAAACTGAGACCGAAGATGAAACAAACAATGACATAACTAATTCTTCAACTGATATTGAATGTGAGAATCAAAAAGAAATGGATCCAAAGCCAGATGTTAAATCTGTAGAAACCGATCACTCGCATTCTAATGTTCAAGAAAAGCTCCATGACTCTGCTCCAGTGGCTGCCAGTGATTCTGTTGCAACGAAAGAAGTTTCCCAAGACACGGTTGAGGAGAAAAAATCCAAAAAGTGCTGGGGAGATTCTAGTGACAATGAAGAGGTTTCTAATTGAAGGAGAATCACCAGTTTTGTATTTATCTCGGATAATTTTTTTTCACAAATCTTCCCGACGTTTCTTTTGCTGTAGTACACGCAGCTGCAATCGAGGCTATGTGAATACACATGCAGTTTAGGTACGTAGCAGAAGTCTTCCTAATTTGAGTGTCATGAATTGCTCAATATGTTAATGAATCATACCACAAGCAAGGGAGGATTTCATTAGCATTCTTGTTTGTTTATCTCAGTTTCTTAATCTGTAAATTCTTCTCCTCAACTCCGGCCATAATTTCAACCAAAACTGGAAACGTTGCTTGGATGATTTATACTCTTCACAGATCATTACTAAACCAATAACTCCATGGAAGACTGCCTGCTGTGATGAATATTCATGTTCTGTGGGCAACTTTTATCGGACTGATCCATCAAGATCGTCTCAAGAAATCTGGTTTTATGACCTTTTCTATTTACGAGCAACATGAGATGCTTGAATGCGTTTAGAGTTTAGTGTTAAAGTATTCTTTTTCAAAGACTTGCAATTTTTAAACCTTCAATTTCTTCGACTTCGTGAACACAAGTTTGTAAAATAAGCTAATTTGAGTCTTACTGGAAAGAAAATTGGAAGATATGAACTGATTACTTTTAATTTTATTTTGTAATAAGTGATTTGAATTTCCTATGGAATGAGATGTTGGTCCCTACATTCTTGAGAGCAAAACAATTCCTTTCAAGCAAATGTTATGGGACATTTAATTCCTGCACTTCCTTAAATGAACTACAGCTGTTTCATTTTACACCATGCCGTAGCATATTCGGAGACGATTGATGAGTGTGATCCAGAAACTCGCTCTCAACCTATTTGGCAGGCTTGGCCATAAGGAATCCCTAAGAGCTGCAAGTGGGTGAACTCCGTCGAAAATCAATAATATACATTGTTGCTGCACTATGCACCAGGGCTGCCAGAACAACAAACACATGAAAAAGCTGGTGGCTGTGTCCTGCAATGTCGAATGCACCGGGCTTCCATCGTTCTGGTATCCGACTAACATACAACCCAGCTCCTGCAGCATATAGAACCGCCATGACAAACTCATAGGAGAAGGCGAGATAAATATGCGGATGTCCCCAGTAGAGAGCAACAGCATGTGCAGTGGGGATTATTCCCGAGAACCCCATGGTGAGAAATAAGGAAGCTCTGAAGGCACGGAAACGAGGGGCCGAGAGAGCAGGTGCAAGAAGAGTAACAATGGCAGCAACACCAAGCATCGATATTGAAGAAAGATAGAACAACTGAGAATAAAAATTGCAAAGAAAGACGTAATAAATAGGAGCAAAGAAAGATCCGACTATCATCAAAGAAATGCCTGCGTAATCTAGGCGCCAGAAGAAAAGGTTGTAGCGTTTGGAATGACAAGCGAGAAGGTGGGAGAGGCTGCTACAAACCAAGCAACCCAATGCACTAACTAAGAAAACGAACCATGGCCATCTTGGCAAAGCCGTTGCTGTATCAGATCCATCTACTAAGAAAACTGACGACTTTGGGACGTGTCTTGTTTCCTACAAATATAAACAAACAAAATCATAGAACTTTATAGTCCTCTACTCCAAGTGTCTCTCCAAATCCAGACTACGATCTACATTATCACTCAATGTACATTATTGACAACATAAACGCTGATTTACTCAAAAACATTAGTTGATGAGATTGAAATATGTTGATGAGATTGAAATATGTCGAAGACACAATAAGATGAAGCCTTGATAGTAATATTGAATCATCTATCGATTTAGAAACTTGAGCAAATGAATCTAGGTAAATTTAATACTATAACATCTACGGCCATTATCAACCAACTTTCCACTACTTTTCAAAAAAGGAAAAAAAAAAAAGAAGATTGTTACTTTTTTGCAAAAGGATATGACGAAACACTCTAGTTTGGGTTGAGAATCTGGTTTTGATTTAAAAATGAAAGCAACAATCCAAGCAAATCATGACGTGAAAACAGAAATCTGCAATTAAAATTTTCAACTTCCAGTCATGCCAAAACGTGTGGACTTCCTTTAAGTTGCAAAAGAATGAATTATTCCTTCTTTCTTATGACTCTCCCCAACCCAACTTACATAAAATATAATCTCCACACAGCTCATATCGAGCTTGCATATTTCATTAATATGTGGAATCTAAAATGGGTTACTTCCAAAATTTCAAAATTCTTAGCCAATGCAACCATGCCTTCGTTTCAACACTCTCCCGTTCTCAGTCTATTCTCCTTTTCCCTTCAGTTACTATCCTTTCGTTCTTTTTTGTATATTTTAATTGCACAGACCACAGAGCATCAAAATAAATTAATAAATAAAGTCTAGAAAACAAATAAAAATTGATTATCACAACCCGTCCCATCAAACATCAAATCCAAACGTCTCCTAAAATCGTCAACAAAAGAGAGAAAAAGGAATGGGAAAAGATAACGATAATCTAAAGAACAAGAGAAAAGCTTACCGGAATAAAGCTATCAGAGCCGTTGACGTCCTTTTCCATACCCATTGTCGTCCAAAACGGCACCGTAACTGTACCTCTGGTCCATAAACCAACAACAACCAATTGCAAATCAGCTATGAATTACTCATTCTTATCAATATCAATTCGATTCGATCCTTAAAATTTCCTGATAATATAATGAAGTGGAAGGATAAAAAATCATCAGGAGATTAGCTTCTTGTACCTTGAGAAATTGGCGAGGAGAAAATCTCCGAGCTCCGTCCCTTCCATTAGCGTCAACACAACCATTGCCCCAAATATAAGAAACCCTATCAAATGGCTGCTCAAAATTAGACGCGAAACAATCAGCGCCACAATCTAGAAAAGATGAAAGAAGAAATTGAAAAGAAAACGGGAGTGAAGGGGAGGGCATTTACGTCCAGATGTTCAGAGTTTCGTTGTGCCATGAAAATACACTGTACAGCGCCTCTTTCACCGGCCATTCGCACCGGTAATAGTCCAATATAAACTCGTTGTCTTTAAGATACTCTGGCAAGTCCTTGAACTTCACCAATCGCCTTTGCAACGACCTGGTTTCGTTCTTCCTCTCCCTGATCCTCTTCTCCTTATAATTAACCTCCACGTTTCGCCGATCGTCGCATTTGCGATGGCTGCTCATGATTGACAACCGTTGGATTCAACTTCCAGTTCTTCAAATTTCCCACAAATTTTCGCCGGATCAGCGTTCTCCGGCAGACGACGAGAAGAAATAGTCTAAAAAACCTCCCGATTGTTCCTTTGTATTTATAATGAGTACTCACGACTTCGTTTAACCAACTAATTATTTCCCTTTTTTTCTTTTATTATTATTCTTTTGCAAATATGAAAATGTATTAATGCTATGTGTAGACGTTACTAATTTTGGTATAATTTAAATCCTATTTTGGTTTACTTTCTCTATATTTAAAATATTCATTTAGACCTCCTATTTTTTTAATATTTATTTTTACTTTCAATTCATTTTACACCTTATAAAACGTCATTTTTATCTCTTACATTGTCACTTTTTAAACATACAATTACCAAAAAGAATTTAAATACAAGGATTAAAAAGAATCATAGTAATAAACATTTTAAAGGAGGTGTTAATAGTGTAATCCAAAATGATTTTATGTTTGAATTGGTTTAAAAAGTATAAAAGTATAAAGATTAAAATAGATTGAAAGTGAATTTAAATGCGAAATAAGAAAGATTAAAAAATTGACCAACGTGGCAGTTAGGTATTGGTGGGAGGGAAAAGGGGGGAAATATGAATAAAAATGGGGGAAGTGAGAGTAGATGAAAACGAGGGTTTCTGATGAACGCCCGGTTTGGCTTTTTCTTGTGATTTTGGTTTCTGTGTTTTAAAAAGACGGAAGCTTAACCATAACCATGTGTTCGTCATGCAATTTTCAAGATAGAGAAATCAAAGCCTTTTCTTTTTCTTTTTTTCTTCTTCTCTTGTTTTGGGAATTGAACTTCAAATTGAAGTTCGTGCTCTATGCATGCAAATTGTTCGTTTTTGTACTTTTTCCATTGTGTGTATTGTGTTTTTTTTTTCTTTTTTCTTTTTTTAAATGTTAAGACTTCATTTGATCAAATATATAAACACTATATCATTGAGAATTTGCCCACATAGCTGTTTGATTAGACTAAAACAAAAACATTTTTAGGTGTTTTAGGGCCAAGAATGTAATGTATATGCTAAAGAATTAATAAACCTGAATTTTATGTTTTTTTAGTTGTAGAGTTAATGTACCGGTTTGACCTAATAAGAAATTAGTTTACGACTTACTCATTTCCACTCATCTAGTTCTTTGAGCTAAATATCTTCTTTTAACTTTTTGTTTTTGAAAATTAAAGCTTTAAATATTACTTTTGTTGGGTTTTTCGTCATCCTATTTTCGTTATAAGTTTGATACAAATTTTGAGAAAAAATGATTTTTTAAATTTAGAATTTGGTTAAAGTTTTCTAATTTCTATGTACTTGTGAAATATAATTACACTCGTTTTCATATAATCAAATGATTATCAAGCATGATATTGATTTTAATGAGCATAACTCTACCGATTAAAAATCTTGTTATACTTTGACGTGTCTAAAATATTATTTTTTAAAAATTAATTTATATTCCATAACTTTGGAGTTTGTATCAATGTAAACCCTAAATCATAATTGCATCAATTTAAACCTTGAACTTTAGAAATAGTATCAATTTAAACCCCAAACTCTTATAAGTATATCAATTTAAACACTAAACTTATATAAATGTATCAATTTAAACCATTCATTATGCTTTACTTGGATATACTTAAGAAAGTTTAGGTTTTAATTAAATTCATACAAGTATGAAAGTTTGAAGTTTAAATTGATGTAATTATGAAAGTTTAATGTTGAAATCAATACAACTATTAGTCTAGGATTTAAATTGATACAACTCTCACCATTTAAAGTATAATTGATACAATTATTAGTTTACGGTTTAAGTTGATACAACCCTCAAAGTTTAGGAGTATAAATTGATACTAAATATTATTTAACAAAGATATTTTTGTACATATTTTAGTGGTTTTCAAATTAAGATGTTACAATAAACTTTCAATGGAAAATCTTTTTAAGTAGACCACGATGTTGTTGAAAGTATAAACATCATTCACATCACATCAATTAAGAAATTTGAAGAGTTCATTGTATGCATGATGACAATTATTCGTATTAGTTAATTATTCGAAGTATCTTAGTGAAAATACAAATCAAAAGTCAAGGATAAATTGTTCCTCTAGTTATCTCCTTAGGAGAATTATACCATTTATGTAATACCAAGCATTAAAAGTTATATATATTGGGAAAACTATAAAATTAAAAGTTATATTTTGGGTGTTTATAACTAAACGTATTAACATTGTATTAATTAAGAGTCTATATCACCATTTAATTTAATTGTAAATATTTTGTGAAATCTACTATTTTTAAAATTTTCGAATTTACGTCAATATATAATTAAGTGTGTATTAATATTTTTAAAGAATTGCAAATATATAATCAATTAGATGAGTAAATAGGTTGGATCGAATTTTTATTTGACCCAATCTAATCTAAAGTCGAGTTGGTAGAAGCACAAAACCCACCGATTCGAACTAATCTTCAATCTAGGGTGGGTTGGATCTTGTGGGGTGAAAATTTTGGTAAAAATAATGAGAATTAAACCACCATTTTCGCTCCCTTTTTCTCTAATCCAAAGCTTTTTATTATTATTATTTATTTGAAAAATTATGAAAATGAAATGCTAGATTATATTCCAAGAACTTCAACTCAAAATAGGTACATTATCATTAATTTAATTTAGTTAAAAATTAGTATAAACATCATCCTCAAGTTGATTTTATTATTTTAAAGACTAAAATTAACATTAAAATCTCAATAAAAAAAAGTATTACATTTTGAAGTATATTAACCAACTAAAAACTAAATTTAAATCTAGGAACTAAAATGGTAATTTTTTTTCCTAATATTAACAAGTTTTTTATATAGGTTACATTGATCAATAAAAAAAAAATTAAACATAGGTTAGAGAGGGAATAATGTTTTAGGTAATAATTTAATTACATTTAAATTATCTTTCCCATCGCCACTGATCTTTCGATTTGGTAAAAATATTACGTGTCTAAGAAGAAAAAAAACCTATAATTTTATGACAGCATGTTAGCGTAAATACATTAGGTTTTGAATTCTTCGTCAAATTAAATTAAGAATAATTATAACGAGTATCAATTTCAGAAGTAATAATAAAGTATATAGTACCATTTTAAAAAAATGATAGATCAATATTTCCAACATGGTCTATTAGTGATAGACTTTTTAAAACATTACTATATATATATAATATTTTGAATCTATGACTATATTTGCAACTATCAAATATTAAATTAATAATATTTATATATTAGGACTAATGCGTTATTTTTTATTAAAATTAAGTATTTATTGTTTATTCGTCTAATTTTATTTATTTTCATCAATTTTTTTTAAAAACTATGTGATAATTCTTTTTAGAATTTTCAAATAAACAATTCTTTTATTTCGTCGAATTTTTTCATTGCATTGAAATTATTATCTATCATTGATGTAGATACTAAAGTTTTGCTATGTTTTGTAAATATTTTCGGCACTTAGTTTTTCTATTATTTACAATAATTTTTCTAAACATAACTATGGGAATGAAAAAAAAAATCAAATTTAATTTCATCTATGGCATGTGTGTATGATAATTAAGTCAACTACTTAAAACAAATTCATCATCTAAGTTAAACAATCGAATTATGGAGATTTGGAGCTAAATGTTTAATGTTCAATAGGTGGATTCGAATTTGTGGTTTCGAAGTGAATACATATGTCAATATAATAGTAGTTTGGCTTTAATTTGGTACTAATTAATGTTACTTAATTATTTCAACTTTAAATAACAAAATAGGTATTTCACAATCCTTCAAAAATTATATTTAAAAATGAGTTTACAACCATGAGAGATTTTAAATCCACACAATTCAATGTGTTCGGCCAAGATTGACTCTAGCTAAATAATTAAAAAATATCGTGCATTATCTGTCAACCTAGCAGATTATATAGTTATTTTAAAGCAACTCTAAAATCTTATTAGAACTCGGTCACGTCTATAAACATATCATTATAGCTTCATATGAGGCAATTTAAATCATGCTCTTGAACTTTCGAATTTTCACATTCAGACTTAAGCAACAAAGTTTATGTGACAAGTACTATAAGATTGTACAAGAAAATTATGATATATACAATTTCATGTTGTTCATGAAATTTCAACTTACACTATGAGCTGATTTAGAATTCCCAACGGTCTTGGTGGAGAGCTCAATGACTTACATATGTGCCAAATTTTGGTGAAGTTGGGTTGGAGACAGAGAAAGGACACATTGGTTGAGTTATTGGAAGAATTTGTGTGTGGGCTAGGCTTTTGGTGGGATGGAGTTTAAAGATCTCAAGGAGTTTAAATAAGGCTTTGTTAACCAAGCATGTTCATAGTCTTTTTCAGCATGTGTTGAGGGGAGATATTTTTGGATTGGATCCTTCGTTAGAACTTATATTTAGGTATGCATTGAACCTTTGTTGTGCTAATTGAATATGAAGGGATTTAGGTGGCGTGTAGACAACAAACAGTACGTTAGTATATTTAGGAAGATTGTTGGAATGGGGTGTGGGGTGTGGGGTGTGGGGTGTGGGGAGGGGCAAACCACTTTTGGGTTCATGAGTCCTTCTTGTTGGTTCTTTGATTTTGGCTGAGTAAATTTGTTTAAGTTTTCTGGAATAATGTTTCTTGGGCTGGTTTGTAATTGTCTCAAATTATGCTTTAGAGAAATTTTGTCTTAGCAAGTTCTTATAGAAGTTGTTTTTTCTACGGATTATTTCCTTCCATATTTATTGCATTTTACAGATTTTATCTGCTGGAATGTTTTTTTCTTTTATGGCGCTTTGCCAATTCCTTGTAAGGATTCTTTCCTTTGTCCATTATGATACTTAAAGCTCAAGAATTCTCTCTTGCGAGAGTTGTCGCACATATATTGTTTTGTTTGTCCGATAACAAAGATTTGACAAAGTGCTATTGATATTGTGGTTGAAGCAGGAGAGTTTTCTTTGAGTGTGGCGACAAATTCATTGTGTTGTTTGCATTGAGAGGGAGTCTATGAACATGCTTGGGTCTAAGTTCTTTATTAATGAGAGGGAGTCTCACACACTTAGAGGGTCTAAGTTCTATATTAATGATATTCACATATACTTAGGGGAGCCTAAGTTTAAGAGAGAGGGCTCTTGCATCTAGTGGGAGCATGGGTGTGTTTAGGTTAGTTAGGCTATATGATTGTTATCAGAATCATCATTAGCTACATATAAGTACAATATTGTAGTCACTTAACTTGATTATATATTAACTTTTTTATAAAAAAATGAAATGAAAATTATACGGTTTGTACTTTTTTCAATGGAATGTTTTTTTTGGGCACATTATCCCCCAAACGTAATGTTGTATCAGCAAACAAGATTATAAACTCTTATATGTTATTTGTATTTCTCTGTCTATGAATTTGTTCTTATCTCTGTGATTTCTAGGACGTGTTGTTTGGCATCTCTAATCTATGTGAAATAATTGACATCTTTAGTATGTGTGAAAGAACCACGAGTGAGAGCCATCCATCTACCACAAAGTCCATGGTGGTGTTGTGCAAAAGTCTATAGCAATGCAAACTAAATTGTCTTTCATAGTGAAAGTCTACACGTCTTTAATTTTATGTAGATTTCAATTATTTATAGTATTCACAAATATAATCTAGATTATTTATCAAATACATATTCCTTGAACACTACATAATAGGACATCAATATTACACATTCTTTATGTGTACATATGCATGTATGTATGCATGTCTATATAGATAATTTCAATATGTCAATTTTTTAACGGATTATTTTTAAGAAAATTATAGCAAATAGCACAACTAAGAAAATTAACTAAAAATATGGTACAAAGATAAAATATTTGCAAAAATAGTGAAGGTTGACCATTCAACTGGTAAAATTTTTTAAAATGACAAGTATGTCCTCCAGTGGCTATTAGTGATAGATTAAAGGCCACCATCAATAATAGAAACTATCACATGTTTTTCAAATTGAAAGTTATTATTAATTCACTGAAAGCAGCTATCAATTGCTATCAATGATAGCTTTCAAATTGAGAAAATTGGGAAGAAGCACTTATAATGGTGTTATAAAAAAGTTGTCATCGATGGCAATTACCGGTGATATTCACTTATTGCAGTTATCAATGAGAGCTTTCAACGTGATAAAATCGAGAAGTATGTGAAACTGTAGTTGAGTGCGCACTTCTTAGATTTTTACCAGATTTTGTGCTATATATGCTTTTTTTTTATCTTTGCATTATATATTCTATTATTTTTAGCTTAAATGTCGTATATGCAACTAGTTCTTAATTATTTGTAATGTTAGCCCATGAGATGGTCCCTCAAACTCTTAGGCATGGATTTGTGACCTAATAGTGTGGTTGTTCACTCTTAAATCTCTCCTCGTCAACTAAATCGATTGGGACATGGACATGAACAATGACGATTAATTAAACTTTATTCCATTAGGAGCAAAGTTGAAATTGATCACAACGATATATACCCTTACTCCAAATAATCCACGTAGTTTAATCCAAAAAGATACTTTCTAAACGAGCTTAAACACAAAACGATAATTAACATGACCTTCAATTCTAGAGGTGGAAGGTTTGATACCTCGTCCCACAATTATTGTACTAAAACAAATATATATCCAAAATGATAATTCACTAAAGTTTCACTATGCCTTAAAGTTGAAGTATCGTTACTTACAACTTGTACACAATTAAAAACGAAATAACCAACAACTTTTGGATGATGACTATATTTGCAACTTGAAAAATAATACAAATTAACTACAACAACAAAAAAAAAAAAAAAAGTGTTTGTGATATGAAAAATTCGACGAGAATTTTCAAAGTAAATACCTTCTAATGCTCCAAATGCTAATGATTTCAATGCTAATTATGAATTGTTTAGGGAGAAATTGAATCACTTAACTTACAAGAATAACAATAACAATAACAATAACAACTGGTATATATTAACTTGGAATGCAGTATAGGTTTAAATACCTTTGAAGAGAAAAAAAAACCAATATGCCTTATCATTTTCTAGTAACACTACACCTTTAACATTCAACGTTAATATTAGCTTTCTAGTTTAAAAATTGCGAAGCAAAAAATGGAAGTTCCATCCACATTTCAAATGGTGATTTGATATCCTAACTCACATCACTTTGAGTAGTAATGCCAATACTTAGATTACATTTACTAAATAAATATATAATATTTTGGAATACATTTGCTATATCATATGGGTTTTGTTTGATTGGTATGGATATTAAAATATTTGTGTTTTATTTTTATTTTTATTTTTAGTACAAAATATCCATAATGATATTAAAAATTAAATAATATATATTTTGTTGTACAACTTTTGTTTGTAAGAATTTTAATTAATAAATTACAGAATAAATTAAAAATGAATATTGCTTAACCTATCGTTGTATGATTTCTTTAAAGTTTTTCAATCAGAATAAAAGTATAAAAATAGTGTACATTAAAACATTAATTAAACAATGCACTGTTGAAAACTCTACAAATATTTTAGGAACATTTCAAATTTCAATTATAGCAAAATAAATTATAAGATACCTATAAAATATAACAAAATTTTATATTGGTAAAAAATTGATAGACATTGATAGACTTATATAAATGTTTATCAGTTCGTTAATAGACAACGATAGATTAAGCAATATCTATTTGAAATTGTAAATTTATATTGATAATAATTTTTTAATATTCATGTAATTTAATTACAAAATTTGACTTAAATACGCCTACATTAATTAAAAATATTAATAGTAAATAATCAAACTAATAACAAAATTCTATATCAAAAAGCTAACACAACATCAACTATTTATAACATTTATTGAATTTAAACAATATACTGATGTTAACCATTATTTTATAAAAATAGACAACCTTAAGGTTATGGTTTTATTTTTTAAAAATAATTTTACACCACCAAAAATTTGCAACAGAAGTTGAGGTATAAAATATTGATGTCGACCAAAATACTGATGTCTCTTTAAAAAAATGAACGTAGATGAATTTGTTATAAAAGTCAAATGGTGATGGATGTTTATTGAAAATTCAAAAAAAAAAAAAAACTAGTGAATACACATTTATATGCATTATAAGCTAGAATAGTATGTGTTTAATGTATATATCAATATATGTTTAGGATGCATAATATTCTAGTGTATTGTGAAATAGTAAACACGACAACAAAGAGTAAGATATAGAATAACTAAGAAATAGTAATCATTTTAACGAAAAGATGTTTAACATAGTAATACTGTAGTTAGTTGGAGCGTGAAGTGATTTAAATTTTAAAATACAATTTTCATTTGATACTGGAGACCCAAGCAACCTCAACATGTTTATCGTTTACATACTTGATATTTTCTGCTTATGTTCCATAGATTTTTTAACGAGTACTGATTTATCTCTCAATATATTGAGCTCATAAAAGCATAAAAATATAGATAAGAATATCTACACGCCAACGAAAATTTAACACTGTCATCGATTTGGATAAAATAATATATCCAAAATTAGCTGACACAACACTCTCACGACGTAAGACAAGAATTTAATATAATAATGATTTAAATTTTTTTTACAAATAATAAAAACGTAAATTTAGATCTTTTATCGTGAAATATTAAGAAAGTGTTTGGGACAAGAAGTGAGTTATTAGAGTCTTAATTATCATAGTTTATGTTTGGTGTATATTATTTTAGTTTGAATTGTATGGGTTTAGTGTATGACTATTTCCGTTTGATGAAAAAATAGTAAACACGCTAACAAAAAATTAAAAAAAATGATGAATGTTAAATAGTAAATAATGTGCTAAATTGAGAATTTTGAAATAATAAATACGGTGATTATTATAGTCGTAGGAATGTTAGATCCCAAACGGCCTATATATGTAAAACAAAACTACAAAAAAGTCATTATTACGTCACTGAGTATAGAACTTATATATATATATATATAAATGGGTTATTTATATTTAGTGGAAATGGTAGAAGAATTCCAGAAATGGAAGATTCCAGACAATGAACAAGCCGATTAAAGACGGCACAATTAGAGAAACAACAACTTCTCCATGGCCGGCCGGCTACAGATTTACCATTAATACATTTACGACTAATCATTCTTTTTTTTTTTTTGAAAAAAGTTAACGACAAGGTAGAAGAAGCCATCCACAACAGATCCGATTCAACCATCATTACGCAAATAAAAGAAAATTTAAAAAAAAAAATTAACCTCCATGGCCGGTTTATACTATCTTACAGCTAGCTTCCGTAATCAATTAAATGCCAGCCCTAACTGTAATTAGATTATTCGAACTCGATATTATATAAACTATCCATTTCTTTCATAAATTTTATCGTCGGTTTTTTTTTTTTTTTTGGAGGGGGAGCAAGAGGGAAGGGTGAAGTTCAGAATTAATTAATGACGAAATCCACAGCGCAACAGGTTCAGATTAGGGAATCGAATGGGAATAATGTTGTAATGAAGACTAAAACGAAGCGAACTCGGAGGAGTGTTCCGAGAGATTCTCCGCCTCAACGGAGCTCCATTTATCGCGGCGTTACTAGGTTTGGATTTTTTGTTATGGATCTTGACTCGCCCATTGTTGATTCTTTTGTGGGTTTTTCATTGTGGGGATTTTTTAATGCTTAGGCATCGTTGGACGGGGAGATATGAAGCCCATTTGTGGGATAAGAATTGCTGGAATGAATCGCAGAACAAGAAAGGAAGACAAGGTAAACTTAATTACATTCCGGACATCTTCATACATTTTCATCTATGGAGTAAATTCTTCTAGTTTAATTTCTTTCAAATTAATAAATATTTTATCAACATTGTTGACAATTTTCTTAATAAATAATTATTTATAAAAAAAATTAAAGTAAATTAATCGTTTTTTAATACCAATTTATGACAACTTTTGAAAAAACTTGATGTATAATGCCAAAATTGTTCGATTGAATTTTAATTAAAAAAAAAAACTATGGAAATTTTAAAATAGAATAATGAACCCGAGATAGTTAATATTGAAATCAATAAATAATTTTTAAATATAAGTTCTGTGGCTAACTTGGTTGCATTGGCTTTTGGCTTGGCATCGCTCATGATGGAATGCTCTACTCAAAACGCACAGTTTATCTTGGTAAGTTATTTATTTATTTATCATAATTGGAATTTAATTTAATAAAAGCTATTAATTAATATTCGAAAGAGAAAAGAGATTATTAATATTTAATGCATTTATTAATGAGTTAATTCTGACCCTTGTTTGTTGGCATTTTTTGAAAAGGTGCATACGATGACGAGGAAGCAGCAGCCCACGCTTACGACCTTGCAGCACTAAAATACTGGGGCCAAGAAACCATTCTTAATTTTCCGGTGAGTTATTGTTTTTTCTCAACTACATAAAAATAATAAATAATAAACCAAATTTATAATTATTATTTTTGTAATTTCAGCTAACTACGTACCAAAAAGAGCTGAAGGAAATGGAGGGCCAATCAAGAGAAGAATATATCGGGTCGTTGAGAAGGTTTAATTTTGAATTTTTGGTTGATTATTTAAATTTCAAAGCATAATTACGGTTATTAAATTTGATGAATGTAGCTAATTTAATGTTAGTAATTAATTTAACTTGTAGAAAAAGCAGTGGGTTTTCTCGGGGGGTTTCTAAATACAGAGGCGTTGCTAGGTAAATTAATTTGTGATTAAATTTATTTTTAAGTTCCTTAATGGAATATTTAATTTGATTTAGCATGTCAATGCTTATTTTACTTTTCATGTTTGATTATTGTTGAATTTGTAGACACCATCACAATGGTAGATGGGAAGCTCGGATTGGCAGGGTGTTTGGCAACAAGTATCTCTATCTTGGAACATATGGTGTGTATTTATGTATAATAATGTATCTCATTATAATTTTTAATTCATTCATCGTGTGCTTTGTTTTATAAAAAATTTATTTCCTTAAAACTACTTAATATTTCAAATAACCTAAGATTAACCTATAAAAAGACATTGAATAGTTAAACTATGTTTAAGTTGGACTCATACCGTTTGAGTGGTTTGTTTGAATTATGTTTTGGCGTAATCACTTGATTGACGAAAATCATGAGGTTTAGTCACTTATTGTTGTTAATAGATCATTTTTTTAGACTATGTTAAGTTGTGTGTTTAGTTTGCAATGTGCAAGTATTATAAAGTTTTAATTAAATTTAGATATGGTAGTTTATAAATGTTTAATATTCATGAATTATTGGCATGGATGAGCATTTACTACGAAGCTAAAGACTAAAGCCAACAATATGTAAGATAAAGAAAAATTCATGCCATTTTTTTAGTGGTTAGGATTTGATTTTATCTAATTTTAAATGTATGGTACGGTACAAAATGTTACACATTAGTGTTTAAGTTTTATGTTTAGTTTTAATTTTGTATTTCAATTTTAAGATGTTACGTTATTACGTTTAAGATTTAAATTTTGTTTCCATTTTGATCTTTAGGTTTTCAGTTTTGATATTGATTTTTCTTTTTATACTCACATTAGTTATTGAAATAAACATAAATGTTTATTAGTTATTTTAACATAATTTGAAAGTGAAGTTTCAAATAAAAGTTTAATGACAATCAAAATTAGTTAAACTTGATTAATAATTATATTTTAATTATTTTAAATTTGTTAACATAACGTGGTTAAAACTTAGAAGTGAATTTGGAACTCATTTTGATTAAAAATTTAAATCTCAAAAGTAAAATTGTGACTAAATAACTTAGATGAAATAAACTAAGATTAGATGTGTAATATTTTAAAATTTAGGAAGTAATTTTCTTTCAATTTTATTACATGCCAAGGAGCAATACCATGGTCCAATGTGACAATGTATTCTTAATATATATTCTCTATAAATTGTATTTTGCAATTAATATAAACTGAAATTTAATGTATGGTGAAAAGAAAAAGAAAAAGTATTGGGGAATGAAATAATTATAAACTAATTATTTGAATTTGGAACTTGAATTTTGGTAGCGACGCAAGAAGAAGCAGCTACGGCGTACGATATCGCAGCCATAGAATACCGTGGACTTAACGCCGTTACCAATTTCGACCTAAGCCGTTACATCAAATGGCTAAAACCAAGCAACGACGTCGTTTACGACAACAACCGCACCCTAACCGTCGATTCCATCCTCCCAAGCCCTAAGCAAGAACTCGACCTAGGCCTCTTCCCACCGGACCAAAACCAAAGCAGCACCGATTCAGCGACGCCTGAACCAATCGCCTTACCGCCGTCGCGCCGATCGACCACCTCCACCTCCACCACCACGTCAGCTCTCGGCCTCCTCCTCCAATCCTCCAAGTTCAAGGAAATGATGGAGATGAGCTCAGCAGCGGAGTGTCCTTCGACGCCGTCGTCATCGGAGCAGCTCGAACGGCGGCGGTGTTTGTTTCCCGACGACGTTCAGACTTTCTTTGCGTGTGAGACATCGGGCTCTTACTGCTATGGAGAAGCGGATGATGCAATGTTTAGCGACTTCAATTCTTTCGTTCCGCCGCCGCTATCGCATTACGATTTCGCCGATTAGAAGGAATCTGATGATGAGAATAATTAATTAATTGTGTGGAACATTCGTTTTAGATTTAGATTGAGGACTTTTTAGCATTTGTTGATTATAAATATATACATTATTATTTTTATTTTTTTACAATTTGACGAAAGATTGATATACTGATCAATTTCTGGTTATGATTCATGTCCAGTGGCTACAAACTGTATTCAACTTTGTGCTAACCGCTTGTTATCTAATCTAAATAATTCTCCCCTTTCTTCTTATCATTATTTGGATTAACTTCTTTCGTTTTTTTCATTTGCACTACAATCATCTGGGTTGAGAAATTGTAACTTCCATCTCTTTAGAAGTAAGTTGTGTCAAAAATTATTGAGTCAAATTCATTTTGTCACTTTTTTACTTTATAATTAATAAACAACAAATGTGTAAATTTTACTTTTTTTTTTTGTATGGACATAATATATATGATCTATCGTTTATAAAATCTTATTAATCATATGGTTTATATTTAATTTAAATTTTGCTATATTTATAATTTTTTTTACTATACATATTAATACCACACGAGGAAAAGTATATAAGCGCAGTGGAAAAAAACGGATCGAAAAATTATTCTAATTACATCTAACTAATTTGAGATTAACATGCATAACAACTACCCTAATTAAATTAAATTAGGTTAATAGACGTCATACCTTCATAGCTTTTCGATCCTCAAAATTTTCTCATGAACTTGAATCGGAGACCACCACCATAGTTGTGGGACCTGATTATGTTGAGGAAATTTGGAGGTGGAAATTTAGGTTTGAGAATTGTGAGAAAAATAAATTTTGGAGAAATTTTGTAATTCAAAATTACAAAATTTGGCCAAAAGTCTTTTTCAATCTGAAATGAACTATATTTATAATCTAATTACATGCAAATTTATATTTAATTATGAAATTTATTGGGCTAGATATCTACCTCTCATGTAGTCACTTATCCCACCAATTGTTAGTAGAATTATCCAATAAAATGTTTAATTTTTCCACTAACTTAGTCCAATGACAATATAGTCATTTGATCATTCAGTCAAACTTTAGGCCTAGTTGTCATATTTGAAATTGTCTAAATGATAGTTAATGTGTACATAAAAAGTAAATAAATGAAATTAATTATCAATACATCAAAGTGAATTTAACTTACACTAGTTGAGAATCAAAATGAAAAAGAGCCCTTTCATATATATATAAATATATAACTTTATGTAGTAAAAGGAGAATTATATAAATGACAAATTTGTTAAGATTTGAAATTTTATAAATATTTTGATTTTCTTTGGCTATACTTAGATTTTGTAAATATTTAAAATTAACTAGAACAATTGGAACAATTTTGTAGCTGTGATATATGAGTAAGTTGGGGTAAAATAAAAATGTAAAAGTAATTTAAGAAAACAAGGGGGCTTTGAAAAGGAAGAGTAGGCTAAACCGCGTTTGCAAAATTTTAAAATTCCCGCCTACACCATTTTATTTTAAATCTAAAATAACAATTGATTAAAATGGATTCTCTTTGGTTTATTACAAAATAGTCTTAAAAGGGACTTTGGGTTATTTTCTACAATGCATTTAATCTCTCACACCATTATTTCTGTTTGGATTCGGTTAGTAAGTTGAATTATGTTTTTATAATTATGAACAAATTTCTTATAGTTAAGAGGGTAATTAAATCTTATCATTTGTTTCAAACTAATCAGCGGTCTTTAGATCTTATATGTATCTCTAAGACATTTAGTCATTAGATTTACTTGATGATTAAATATCTTTGGACTAGAAGAGCAAGGATTCGTGGTAGTCAGACCATCATAAAATCTCAAACTAAGTGAATGTGTATGCATGTTCAACCGTTTCAATCATGTTCCTAAACACTAGAAAAATAAATCAAATTAAATCAAAAGTATCATTACCATGTCGTTAGTTTTTATTTTTTTTTAATAAAAATAGTGTTGTATTTTAAAACTACCTTTGAACCTCCAAAACTTTTAAAAAATAATTTGAAAACTAAATAATCATTGTGAACATGTGAGCATAAATGGTTAATTTTTGTTTAAGAGTATTATTGAACTTTCAAAAGTTGCATTACTCCTCCTTATTTTTAAAAATAAAATAATATGTAGTCACTATCGTTATCAAATTATTTGAAATCTAAGTTCTAAAAGATCTAATACGAAGATAAATTATACTTTTTCTACATTGATAATCTTTTCCATTTGACAAATTCTTAACCCAATTTTCTCACAACAAATACAGCCCATATTGCAGCATTATTAAAAAAAAAATTAAGTATCAAAATCCCTTTAGTTGCTTCCAATTTAACTTAATTTTTGTTATATAATCTATATACATTGAATTGATACTTTTTTCTTTTATTTTTCTAATGAAATAAACACATGTGAAAGAGTTGATAAGAATAGTAATAGTTATAGAGGAGGATTTCACAACATCAAATGCTTTATTTAAGTTTGAAGATACTTAGGTGGATGTAAGCATGTAATGAAAAATGTGACCTCATAATTTAAAAAATTGAGAAACACATAAAGAAAGAGTATATTTAAAAAGTAGAAGATGCGTTAAATAATTAGTATTTAAGGCCAAATATAATTTGAGACTTCCCGCCCAATTTAGTCTCATCTACTTCGCTCCACTGCTACTTTTTTTTTGTTTGCTTGTTTTTCTCAAAGAAAAAGAAAATGCCAGACTTAGGCAACCTTTCACTCTCTCAATCTCTTACGCTCACTCCTTCCCCCAATCTCAAACCTCTTCTTCACCCTCATCTCCCTTCGTCCTTCCTCTCCCATAAATCTCTCAATTCTCTGCCTATTGACTCTCTTTCCACCCAACCCTTTCAATGCTCACTTCCCAACCAGGATGACCTCCCCGCACCCACTCAGATTAGGGTTTCAACCCACATCGGAAATTTATTGCACCGACCTAAAAGGAATTACGCCGCCAAGAATTTGGAAGACCATGTGAAATCTTGGGTTCGGAGAAAGCAACACTCCGGCCTTCCCCAGTCTCGATGTTCATTTCCATTTCTCCAAGGCACTCGGAAAATGGTTATTTCTTTATCTCATTTTATGTAATGCAATATTAGAGACCATACTCCATTTAGTGTTTAGCTTGTCTTTATTCGCTCCAGATCGTTCTCCTTCATTCTAGATAAGGAACTCTGTTTTTATTTAAATTAGGTAAAGCTGAGCCAGATGTTTTCGTGCAAGTATGTGTTGGATTAGTTCACATTCTTTTGAGGAATACTCGAGGAACAAAGGATTCGAATGTAGTGCTAAAGGATTTTTGTTTCAGTTGCTGATGATATAAATTAAAAATTTTGCCCCCACCCATGTTCATTTTTTCTGCAATGAAGTTAGTTGCTTTTTCTTGACTTGCATGGATGGGCGTGTGACTGTTAATTGAAGATTGTAAACATGAAGCTTGAACTGAAATCCAAAATTTTGTGCTAATTAATTTGTTCCTTCTACTGGCTGCTACAGGTAGAAAAAGAATGTTTGTGTTGCCACAGATATATATTTCCTGGACAGGAGGTTGAGTGCAGTATTCGCGGCTGTGGAGGAGTTTACCATGTCATGTGTGCAAAGGACAACTTGGGGTTCTCAGGTCACAGAAAGTTCAAGTGCCCTCAACATGTAATCTTATTCTATCATCTGTTAAACCACATATTTTCTTTTTATATGAAACCACAGACATAAACATCTTCATGTACCGTACAAAGGGCTCTTTTATCTTCATTACAGCATAGTCCTCAATTATCTTGAGCTGCATATTCACATCAGTAGCTGACAATTCCCCTGCTGTTCTCATTGTCATTAATAATTTCAAAACCTAATAAGACAGCCACTAGGATAATTATCATGTCTATGAACATTGATCTAATCCGTTTAGTATTTGTATCACCTTATTGCACCAGGACGGGCTTTATTCATCATACATTAAGACAGTCAAATTAATCTACACTAGAATTAGCTAAATTGGTTTAGAAATTAAGAAGTTACTAATCGTAGAAGTAGTTGAAGTATATTCGAGCATAGCTGCTTTTAGTTGTTTGTATGATCGTATATTACTAATATGGATTTATTATCGTCTTGGGGTAGATAAATGATTCTATTTACAGAATCTTGCTACATTCTATGACATTAGGACTTGTCAGTGGTATTTTTATAACTCAACATAGAGTTACTGTTGGTGCACTTTAGGACAGAGCTTTTATCAAACAGTGGAAAACACCAGCATGTAAATAAATATATGTTTATTTTTCCGGGGAAACAGGAGTGCTTTGTATGCAAACAAAGATTACATTGGAAGTGCATACGCTGCACTATAGCATCACATGATAAATGTGCACCATGGCCGGATAAAGTGATCCATTTAAAAAATCAACCTGGAAGAGCCATCTGCTGGAGGCATCCAACCGACTGGCGAGTGGACTTAAAGGTCAACTTTCTTCTATCCTTCACCTCTACAATTGTATTTGCTTCTGTCTCTAAAAATGCCATATCATGCTCAATGTCTTTGATAAATCTGAACCTTCTGGTTTAAGTATGCTGTATGTTCTTCAGATGGAAGCCCTTATTTAAGATCCTAATTTCTTTGCGGTCATACCAAATGCTAAATGAAACAACAACTTGTTTCTTTCGAAGATAAACTTCTTACACTATGGTAGCGTGTCACATGGCTGGCAACAGATGGATGTTGCTTTTTGCAAAGTCCTTATAAAATAATGTTGCTTAGGTTATTTTCTTGTCTTTAGTTTGAAGATGGTATCTCATGCTTAATGTCCTCGATAAATACGGACCTTCTGATTTGAGTAGGCTATAACTTCTTTGTGGTCATTACCAATTGCAAAATGAAATGATCACTTGTTTCTATTAAAGACAAACTTCTTATACTCTGGTAGCATGCCTGTATGGATTTTGCTCTTCACAAAGTCCTTGCATTCGTGATTTTCTTGTCTTTTGTTTTACCGTGCAATTCAATCTCAAGTGAGTGACTGATAATTTCTGAAGTTTATGATGCATTATGAAGCTTAATTTATTGTTTTATCCGGCAATGGTGATATTCACTTTGTGACACCATATGTCTTTCAGGCTTATAGCTTCTTTCAGCTATTCATTTTGATGGTGCCTTGTTTTAATGCTTATCTTATATCTGCTAGTTAATCTTGTCTTTGACCTCTTGTTTTGTTTTCTTTTTTTTTTCTTGTTGAAATTTTCCTGCTGCATTTGTATGTTTATTCTTTAGGCTGGCTGACAGGACTATTATATTTGTTGAATGGGCAGCATGCAGTGTCAACAAGCGATCTAGAGGTTTGATTCACAAGCAATTTACTTTGTTAGGTTCTCTTACTGCCTACCTGATGAATGTGTTGAGTATTGATGTTACATTTTGAATTTTCAAAGCATTGAGATCATGCCCTTTGACCTTTGGGATTCAACATTTTTATTTGTTTTCGATATTTTTTTATTGCCATTTTATCTTGATGAAAACCTACACCTTGGGCATGTGAGGCTGATGCAATTCATATTTGCCTTCGAGTACTCTCATTTTTCATTTGAGCTTTCTAGCCGTGCCATTTTCTTTTATTTTTTGTTCACTTGATTTTTGGTCAAGTTAATTTATTGATTTCAACTAAAATATGTAGTTAGTTTTTCTCATGTCAATCTTTTCCTGTTCTTTGTTTAACGTGGGTGGTTTATATACCGAGAAGATATACCAAAATCAATAGAGAACATATGGAACGTGCTTGCATTTGAATCTAAATTTACATTGTTACAGTTAGTCATGTGCTCTTATTCGTTTCTGTACAATGTGTATCTCATGAAAGTTCTTTTTACTTCAAATTTAGGAGGTATTTTTGCGCTTGCCTCTTCCCTATGTTGATGAGGAATTTAAGATTGACATAACATGGAAAGATGCCGAGAAAAAGATGGAGCCACCACCATACACTCACATAAGGCGCAGTATCCTTTTGTGCTGTTAATTATATAGCTTATATTTGAACTGTTACAAGAGTAAATTATAGTCATATGATTCCTAAGATAATGTGGAAACACATTGTCATAAAAGTTTCATCCAAGCCTCTTTGTATTGATAAAAGTTATTAATTCCATTAAGGACACGTCTCATTTAGTTTGAAGAAGTTTCTAAGACTTCTGTAGACTGCTAGTTTACTATTGATTAGTAGTTTTAACTAAAATTTCGTTAAGAGTAATCATGCTATTTGTCTTAACTGAGACAAGATATTTATTTAGTAAAGAAGAAGCGGGATACTGGTGTTGCTGATGGGCTTGGATGCACAAATTGTAAAACTGAATGCTCTGATGACTGTGTGTGCAGGTAGTCGTTTTAGATCTACCTTTGTCCACAAATATTAATGATTCAAGTCCACCAGATGTTTTTTACTGTTTTTTTTCTTTAAATAAGACTCAATGGGGTATATAAAAGAGCATAAAAGGGCATAAAAAAATGCCCAACAAACTACGAGATAGAACTCCAATCCAAAAGAATAAAGCCTACATGATAATTACGATAGACCTTAGACATCGAGGCCCAAAGGGAGACATTAAACCTGATAACCTTCCATATTTCCCTCGTAATGGTTCTCTTTTTAAAAATCACTGTAGAAAAGCAAGCCTACCAAATGACTTCGCCTTTCTTCCTTCAAGGAAGGACATCAAAACGTTTTCCATCATAGCTCAAAAGTTCCATACCATAGACTTCAAAGCCTGTCAAAAATGCCCAACAAACTACTAGATAGGACTCAAATCCATTGAGCAAACTTGTGAATGATCTCCTCAAGCCTTTAAGGCCACCTTCTTCCTAAGCTCATCCAAAACTCTCTCTCCAGATTCCTGCTTTATTAAGCCAGACATTTCCCTAAGTAGTAAGGTTTTAAAGTTTTAAGTGCTGTTTAAGGACCTCAACTTCTTAACGACCTTTTTCGTTTATTGCGTCTTCCAAATTCCTCCAAGAATGAAAGAAGGATATAAAGGAAGGACGAGAAAGCCACATGTTTTAAGTCTAAAAGGGCAAGGCCTCACTCAAGAGACCATATTCCAAAGAAATCGGTGGTCGGAGCTTGAAGGTAATCCTAGGACCTAGAGACCGTCTAGAGTCAAGTAACCAATACAACCAGCCCTGGGGGATTCTGATATGTTACACTTACACAAACATGCATGAGTTGCAAATAAATGAATTCACACACACATGCATGAGTCGCAAATAAATGAATTATGGACAAGTATAATTGAATAAATGACATTTATCAAATTACTTTCAGCGACCTGATCCAGAAAGTGGCCTATCCATTATCTGATAATGTTAAACATATCTTGTAATCTATACCACTCTTTTGCACAAGTTCATTCATAGTTGACAGTAGTTTATGGGAGCTGTACAATTTTGAATCCAGTCTCTTGAGATTGTTACGTCTTTTTCATCTCTGCTTTTAATTGTGTCAGCATTGAATTAGCTATCATTTTGGCTTACTAGGGTTCAATGCATAAGCTGCTCAAGAGCTTGCCATTGTAGAGATACTTGTACGAATAGACCGTTCCGTAAGGAGAAGAAGGTTAAAATTGTCAAGGTAAGTTTGATAAAAAATTTTGCTTTTTAGTTTTGTTTCGTAACAATTAAGCTTATAAACATTGCATCTATTTATAAGTTTCATTGTTTTGTTATATATTTTGAAACTTAGAGCTAAGTATTTTACAAAATTAATTTTAGAAACATATTCTGTTTTTGAAATTTGACTACAAATTCAAATATTGTTAAATGAAAATAGAGCTTGTAGAAAACATGAAAAAACAGGCATAACTTTTCTAAACAAAAATTAAATGGTTATGAAACTAGACCTTAGGGTTATTCAATTACCCCCAATTCTCTCTTTAAATGGCTATTTATTGTTCAACCAATTTCAGACTGAACTGTGTGGCTGGGGTGTGGAGGCAGCAGAGTCTATTGGTAAAGGTGAATTTGTCATCGAGTATATTGGGGAAGGTAGTTCTCATTTTCCTTTGCTGACTGATACGACAGTAACAATTTTATTGTTTTTTGTCAAACTAGGGATGCTTCGTTAAAATATTATGTGCTCCGAATCTTATCCATATCCCATTATCTTGACATTGCTGAAAGATATTTACCTCAAGCAAAGATGGTACTACATACAAAACTTTGAGAGCAATTTATTTGAGTTTAGCTAATGTACTAACTTAGAGATAAATTTAGATTGTGATAATCTACACCAAAATAAGATATGGATAAAATAAGTTCCGATTGAGCATAATTATTAGAACCTGTGGAGGCAGAACTCCTCAGAAAAAACAGCAGAATAATATAATTTGAAACTTCACATTCTCTCTCTTCTGGTCTGGAGTACTATTCTCATTCCTCGTAGACACGCTAGAAAATGATAACCGGCTCTTTTAGCTTGACTTTGGGTCGTATTTTAAATATGAATGGAGAACACTCTTTTAGTATCTTAGGAGAGTTGGCATTGGAGTTCAATGAGAACACAACTTTTTTTCCCTCTCTTTTTTCTCTCTTTTTTGAACATCATGATTATATGCTACAATGTCTTGTTCCCAGTTATTGATGATGCTCTATGTGAACAAAGGCTTTGGGACATGAAATATAAAGGCATGAAGAATTTCTATATGTGTGAAATTCGGAAAGACTTCACAATTGATGCAACTTTCAAGGGAAATGCATCTCGCTTTCTAAACCACAGTTGTGATCCCAATTGTAGTCTTGAGAAGTGGTTAGTTGAATTACCTTCTTCTTTTGAATTCTCTTACCTTCTGTGCTTGCAGGGATTCTGGACGAGTTTTCATATTTCATTTGTAGGAATTTACCTTAATATTAAAATTACACAAATAATATTTGACACAATCATTTTGCTGCTGATAGTTAGTCATTTAAGCTGGTGTCAGGTGCCTAATGCCATTATAACATCATATATAAATTTTGCATAGTCATTGAATTTGTCCCTTTCACCTGACGGGAGGCACAATTGGGAACTCACTCTGCTAGTAATCTTCTAATCGCATCAATTTCATTTCTGCCTTCTGTTGACATATGGAATCTGCATATCTTGAAAGTTGAAACATCCAAAATTTCGAGTGTTAACTCTTAGAGAGACGGCCCACAAGTTTCGTGGAGTTGGACTTTCATACTTCCAGTGGTAGACGTTTTTTCAATGCTAAAAATTAAATTTGCCGCATTGGATATATTGAATGGCCATAAAAAGACATTTATCATAAAATAAAAGACTATCATGCTGAGCTATGGCATGTATGTTTATATTCATGATATCTATGAAGTATTGATAAATCGTACCAAATGTCCTTGTAATTTAACTTCCCAGTCCACAATCTGGACGAATTGAACAATATCTTGAGGAATTGTCATACTTAAAACCATAACTATTGATTGGTAATTGAGGGCTGTGAATAGTAGGTGGTCACAACTGTTCCAAGTGTCTATCATTTGGGTAATCGTTTTAATTGCACATCTTTACCTCCTCTGTTTTGCCTCTTGCAATTTATTGTTTTATCCATTTAGGCATGAGCTGCAATAGTTTGTTATATATTTGTTTATTCTTTTTAAAGAAAAAGCTGCGCATATCAGACAAGTACTGCCTCAATGATTGTCTCGTTGTACAATTTTGTATAGGCAAGTCGAGGGGGAAACGCGTGTTGGTGTGTTTGCTGCTCGATCCATTGAGGTTGGAGAGCCTTTAACATATGACTACAGGTACGTTAAAGTATAGTCAAAGTTAATCATTTGCCATTCTATTATGTATGAAGACTCTAGTTTGTTTGGTGGAAGCAATCGCGAGCATGTGTATGTTGCATTTGATATTGAACAAAGATTTTTAATCTTGAAGATTTGTGCAATTTGGACCTGAGGTAAAATGCCATTGTGGTGCTCCAAACTGTCAACGCTATCTTGGAACCAAAAAAAGGATAAGTGCCATAGACCTCTTCTGGGGTACAAAACGCAGGAGAACGTCAGCAGCTCGCATAACTGGTATAATTGTATGATTCACATATTAACACGCGTAGTTGGGTCAATATCACTGTACATTATTACTCATGATATAATGTGGGCCAAAACTCAAGAAGAATAGAAGCAAAATAAGTACTAATGTCATTCGTTTGCAATGCTATTAAATTCTTTGAATTTCAGCAAACCACTGTGAAGTTCTCCAGAATTTTCTTGTTGGAGAAGGCTGAGATTGAGAAATACGTGTAATTGATTTTACCCGAATTGTCTAAAGACATCGAGGGATTGTTTTGTAGTAGTGAAAGTTCTAATTGTTCTTCCTCGTTGGAGAGGATTTGATGAGTGATGTTTATTGTTCAAGACCCATGTATTTCATCATCTACTTGCAAGGGTGCACTTAAATTTTAACCCCACCTGGATCTGTTAAAATAATATGGCACAATCTGTATCTATATGTATCCTATATTTGGAGTCAGTTCCTCCTTTTCCTAGTTAAAACTTGTTTGTCTTCTGGTTCAACAAATGATTCATTCTATTCTAATCCTACAATTTTATTTTGAGCATTGCACAGGTGATTACAAAGCAGATTCCATTAATCATCCTTTGAGAAAATTGTTGCAGATCTTCTTCCATCACTTTGTATCTGGTTCTGACGCTTGTATACATACCTTTGCGTCTTCAGCAAATTCCCTCTTCAAAAGTCCAAAATCTTCAATCAGAAGTTTCGAGGTAAAAGGAAAAAGTTGAAATTATAAATATTTGCTGATAATTTAGGATTTAGGTAAATTAGAATAGTGACCTGTATAGTGTCATTATTGGCTAGGCGATCCACGAGATTGTAAAGAATGTCTTTAGAATACTCAGGGTGGCCTTGAATTCCTAAAATGTGGTCTCCAATAGCAAATATTTCAACACCTGTCTTGTCTGAGAAACCTTTGACTTGAGCCCCAAAAGGTATTTCCCAAACTTCATCCTGATGACACTCAATTATGAACAAACACCTTGGAATTTCTTCCATCTCTTTAACAGATTTCCATTCTGAACTCCCCATCATTTCCACTTTTCTCACCCCAATATCCCACCCTGTCTCAGCCTTCCCAACTTTCCCACCCAATGCCCTACACAATACCTGCCTGCCATGACCGCACAAAACTCGACCTTTCAATACAGTATTTTAAGTATGTTTGCAACGTGTTGCACTCTACAATTTTAGTGTATTTTTTTTATTCATAGACCTAGCATGGCGACAAGAATAAAAAGTTTTACACTCATTCAAAGGGTAGCCGATAAGAAATTTTGCAACTTAGGTTTCGATGATAATTCTTTGGTTTTTTTGGCTTTTTATTTTTTAGAATTAAGCTCGTTTCATTTTTTAGCCGTTTTTTTAAAGAAAAAAAACATGTTTTACAAACTACTTATTTAGGCTTAATTTGGTTATTATTTTTGTTTTTGTTTTTTTGAAAACAAACTATTTTCTTTTATTTTTTCATCGTGGTTTGTATCAATCTTGAACTAGAATAGTTGAATTCTTAATCAATTTTTTTTTAAAAAACGAGTTTTTAAAAGGTAAATTTTTCTTCCAAAAATTGACTTGGTTTTTGAAAACATTTACAAAAAGTATATATCAAAGCAAAAAAATTTAAAAGTGAAAAAGATGTTTATAAGCTTTTAACTTTTAGATACTAAAAACCAATAACCAAATTTTGGTCTTTTAATACGTTAGTAAAAAAAGGTGTAAATAATGTTTATAAGAAAAGTCAAAAGTGAAAGGGTTACTAAACCAGACTTTAGTTCTATCCATTTTTTAAATTGAGGGGGACACAAAGTGGTGTCTTCTTTCCTGCTCTGCTCATTAGGTCAAACTATTATTATAATTAATCAGAATGAGAGGAAAAAAATATTTTAGTAGAAATTTGAACTCAAATCTCACCCTCAAAATAAATCACTGTTTTTGGAAATGAATGATCTTATAATAAAAGGTATTATATAGATATGTAATGTAGCATGCATAAGTATGATGTAATAATATACAAGACCTGATAACCAAAACAAATGCCAAGAAGCTTCTTTCCCATGGCGTCAAGGGTCTGCAAGAGGAAACAAAGATCCAAAATCCAAGACTCATTCCCATAAGCATCGTAAATGCTTCCAGTTATGATAAACCATCGTAGTTTTGAAGCTCATTCATGGCGGGAAACACTCCGTCCACCACCATAAACAAATCCCATTTCTCTCCTTCATCTCCAAAAGCTGCCAAATATCCTCCATACATTTTCTTTACATATTCTGAGTCCTTCACTGCCTGCAATAATGCATATCTTTTTCCCCCACCTTCTACCCCTACTTTTTCCACCATTGTTATTATTCACAATCACAAGTTGTACTTTGAGCGTCTTGGGAAATACTTAAACTTCTCTCTTCTCTGTCTTCATGGGATAATCAGCGACTCTCCTTTATATAGAAAAGTTTGATATCTTTGAGCGCTCCAGGTCAATACTTCAACAGTCCTTTTAGGTATAAAAATGTTACCAATCACGTACCAACTTATCTTACTCGTTCTAACATTATTACCTTTTTTTTCTTAAGGTTTTTTAGTTTTTTAGTTTTGAAATTTTTGTACTTTCAATTAGCTTAGTATTTAATTTGATTTTATTTTTCCAATTATACGGATTTAAAGACTTAGAGTTTTATTTGAAAACAAAATTCAAACGATCCTTTTGTTTTTTTTATCAAGGACGATAATGCTTTTGTGATATTTAAAATTACATAAAATATGCCTTTAATTATTCAAAATAAATTGAACTTTTAATTTCATGCTTTTAAATACAATTTGTATACGTTTAAAATAAATTGAATTAACTCATTTAAAATTATTCTAAAACACACACAGGGAAACACATTCAAGTAGGTATGATTATTCAAACCCTTTTTTTTCTTCCTATAATTGAGTTTAGAAAGAGAAAAAAAAACATAACTCAAGCATCTTCACATTTTACAGGAAATATTATTTGGTCTCTCAAAACTTTTTATTTTGGTGGGTAGATTATGAAGTTTTTTACATGGAAAAAAGAAAACAAATTGTGCCTACTGTATACTTGGTGCAATTATTCTTTTATTCGATCTCCATTTAATGTCAGGATCTTAAAATACTATGTTGCTTGTTTGGTGGATTGGTTGATATTCCAAAATTTGTTTTCCATTTATAGATTAGACTCTTAATACTTTGGTTCATTTGCTCTTTCTTAGTTTCTTTTTCTTTAGATCTACAGTCATGTTTGGGTGTAAAAATTATTGGAGAGGTCACATTGACATGTATCACTCTCTCTCATATATATTGAATTTTGAATCAATTAAAATATCAATGTCAAATTCATATCACGATTTAATTTGGTGGATATATCAATAAAATATTGATATATATATTGAAACTGTTTAGAAAATATAGAGATATTGTTTAAGCTTAACATTTTTTTAACTATGTTATGAAAATTGTTATTGATATTATTCTATTCATGATGATATTGTTTAAGCTTAACAAAAATGGTATGAATATCTACACTAATAACATTCTATTTCAAGTGCTTCATCAACCTTCGTGTTTGTAGACAATAAATGTTGAATTAATATAGGAGATGAAGCATGAGAGAAAATATGAGATGAGCATATAATAAATACCTTAATAAGAATCCAAACTGCAACGACTAACTTTAGTTTGATTGGTTGACTTAGTTTCCAGTCTATCTAGCTTACTTTTGTTATATACAAATTAATTACTCATTTGTTGTTGATAGTTAGGTTCAATTAGGGGTGAGCGTGCATGATATACCAAAAAATTGAGCCAATCGGTCGGTTAGTTGAAAAACGAGAGGGGTTGGTTAGGGTTAGTTTTGGAAAATTTCAAAATAATAATTTTCAAAATTTATTTTTAAGTGTTAAAAACAAAAACTGACCGATCGTCTCTTTAAGTGTCGATGTCGAGGTTGATTTCACACTTTACAAACCGATTATGGTCGATTTGGGATCGGTTTTGTAAAAAAACCGACTCCAACTGATCGATGATCACTATTAGGTTCAGTACATGCCCGATAAACTCATTTCCAGAATTAGTAATCATCCTTAGAAGATGTATAGAACTAAACTATTTCGTAGGCAATATTTTAGAAAAGTCATAAACTTGAATTATATCCCACAACTAAATTACTACGTAAATATGGAACAATTTTTAACCCTTTTGACCTTTTCTCTGTCATAATAAATTTCTCTATTATTTTATAAACAATACTTTAAACCATCCTAACCATTCCATAGGATTTATTTATGGCTTTGTTTCCATTTTTCTCTTTGTTAATTGTAGCTCTTTCCATGTTTCTATTTAATTCATCAAAATCCTTTTAAATGCAAACAAATTATTTTTGTATTCATCTAACTTTCCATCTGCATGATTTTAGTTAATATTTCTTCTTCCATTCTTTTCTTTATTCCATAATTTTTAATTTATATTTTATTTAATGTAGAAAAAATCACATCCAATAATTTATTTTGTGTAGATTTGACTATAAGAATCTCCGATAAGATGGTATAATTCAAACACACCATGTAATAACTTGTTTGAAAATAACCCAAGATTTAAAACATTCTATTTATTAAAGATATGAATATGTTAATTATCATATACCTTATAATATGTAATATATAAAGCTCGTCATCCTTTTGTACAATATAAAACTCCAATTTTAAAGAAAAGAGCACTTCTACACTATTCACCCTCTAAATAAATAAAATAAGATAATAGACAATAGATAGATCTTTTTTAAAATAAATAAATTAAATATGTAATAAAATAATAATAATAAACTAAACTTTATCTCAGAAAATAAAAACTGAATATAATATTTAAGGGCATAGATCCAGCAAACGTATGGTTAATTAGCACTTTCTACTTTCTTGTGGAATAAATAAGATTTGTACATTCAATTACTTGATAGTGTTTTAATTTAGAGTAACTATACTAATTATCATCAAAGATATTTGACATGCAATTCATCTAATCATATGAATCTAAAGACTTAAGAAAAGGTTCTATTCTAACTAATTCAATTGTTAATTTAAGCATAACATTGTGAGGAAAAAAGAATAGTCTCTCACTAGTAGTATCCTAGAATTAAGAAAAAATACTAGTTGAGAAATTAAAGAAAAGAATTAGAAAACCAAATAATCTAATCGTATATACTCCTTGATCTCAAATATAATAGGTTGGGCTATTTACATAATTTTTTTTTCACAATGTCACTAGATTTAACCCAACGAAACTTAAAGTATTTTTAATCGGAACAACTTGAAACCAAGATCACAATTTTTTTTTCTTTACATATCAACACTTTTTTTAAACATTTCGACGTCTCTTCTAAATTTTAGTTAATATAAATCTTACACATTCAATTTACATACAATGTCATATGTTCTAAGTTCCAACTTGTAAATGCATGTTTATATATATAGAGAGAGAAAAGAAATAAGAACTTTTATCCACCATTATTAGTATGAGTAGCTTCTACAAACTTCTTTTTTGATAAATGGAGTGGAAGAGGAAGAAGAATGTAAAGGTTTGATGGGCCCATGAAATTCCAAGCAATTAATTCGTTTTGCCTATACAAAATATAATGAACATATATATTTATATATATATTAAAAGAAAAAGAAAAAGAAAAAGAAAAAAGGATAAAGGAAAAAAGAAAAAAGAAAAAGGGTAAGCAATAGGAATATGGGTTTTGTGCTCCACTTATATTATTCAACCTAAAAACAGTCCCTCTTTCCAATCCTCTTTTTCAAATAAAAGTGTTTGTGTTTTTACTTTCTTTTCTTTTATTTATTCATTTCTTTCTAAAGTTTCATAAATTATACAATACAATTACAACCCCCCCCTCCAAATAAATAAATAATAATAATATGGACCTGAAAACCTCCCCTTTATTCTCTTTGTTCTTTTTCTCTTTTCTTCCAAAACTACCCTTCAAACAAAATAAAAATAATATTATAATATAATATAAAACTAAGTTTAAATGTTCCTAAACTTTGGTGCTTCTATATTTGGATATAGTTGGATGATAGGCTCTACATTTACTATATTAATTAAATTGATTAATTCTGAAAAGATTTATTCTTCAATTTTGTAAGTTTATTTTCTATAAGAATTGTTTAATTCTATTTTTTAGTTTTATTTCACTTATCATAGATATTGATGTTAAGAGTTCTATTATTTTTTTATTCTACTCAATGTTTTTATAATTTGCATCATAATTTTAATTCTAAAAAAAAAAATAAAAAAAAATGGTGTGGAAGTAAACGTGAGAGAGAGTTGAGTTTTGGAGGAAAAAAAACAAAATTAGTATTTTGGTCCTTGATTATGTTTTTATTTATCTAATAAATTAACAAAAAATTTAGTTATATATCAATTTAATTAGTACAATAGATATAGAGTCCAATCATTCAAATGTTTGGATGTTACACATTTAATTAAAGAGTTGGTGAAGGAAACATTAACATTAATCGAAAAATAAAATAAATTTGTTTGAAATGTTTAGAAACCAAAAGAAATGAGTTAAAAAATGAAAGGTTAATAAAGGTATAAAATATGAATAAGATGTGAAAGTGGTTAGGGAGTAGCTGTTTAGGTTTGTAAAGAAAAGAAGAAGAAGACAGTAAAAGAGAGGTGGGTTGTTAAAGCAAAGTTTTGCTTCTTTTTATTTAATTATATTTTTGGGAAATTGAAATTGAAGAATTAAAAAGGAATTGAAAAAGAAAAAGAAAAAGAAAAAGAAAAAGAAGAATAACAGTGGAGGTAAAGTCAAAAAATGGGGGATTTGTCATAAAAAGGAGGTAAAATCTTTAGTACTTCAATCATTTTTAAAATCATTTTAATTTTATTGTCCTTCCTTTCCTTTACCTCTTACTAGTAGACTCCACATTCACCCCTAACTCCTAACCCAAATTCAATTCACACCCTCTCACCACCAACACCAACATTAACTCATTTTATTTTATTACTACTTCTTTTTTTTAAAAAAAATAAGAATAAAAAAAGAAAAAGAAAAGTTGGGTTTCTTTTCTTCTTCTTTTAAAGCTGCTGCTGCTGTGCTGCGTTTCTTCTCTTTTCTCTCCTCGATTTCACAATTTCAAAATTTGGAAACTAATTTGAATTTTGTTTGGATAGATATAGGAATAGGATTGGTCAAATTTTGGAATTCAAGTGTTAGTGAGTGTTAAGTTATGTCAATGACTGAGTGCTCTTTCAATTCTCCCAATCCAATTTTATTTCAATCATTTTCCACTTTCTTTTCTTTCTTTTTCTTTATCTCATCTCTTGGCTTTGCTTCCTTCTCATAGTAAATGACACGTGGACGACTCTGAAGTCCGACACCACATTCCCGATAATCATCTTCTTTATGCTAACAATAACGACGTTTTTGGCTTCTAATGCTAAACTACAAAATTGGCTAATTAATTTTTTTTTATTCTTTTATGGTTAGAATTTTAAAAATAATGGAAAAATTATGACAAACTGAGTAAAATATTTACCTAAATTCTGTGGTTTGATAATATTGTACAATTAGTTTCTCTTCTTCTTCTTCTTTTTTTAATATAGTACATAAATTTGTAATTTTTTTTTTAATTTTTAGGTTAATGAACCAAGAATAAATTTATTTCTAAGTAACTTAGAAAATCTTCTTTTACAAAATATATCTAAAGTATTGTCTAAGCAAACTAATATATGGACAGTGATAAATTTTAGATCATTAAGATGGTATAAAAGTTCTACAATTGGAGTGTATATATATATATAAGTATTTTGAGTTATTAGGTGTTAAATTTTCATGTTTTATTAGACACTTTTTTCTCAAATTATAAATTTAAGGAGATTGTTTGTCGAACCTTTTTTGAATTGCGTGAAAGTAGGATACTTCAAATTTTAAAGTCTAAGGAGTTTTATAAAATGTTCCTGATGAAAAAAAATATGAACGAAAATTTCATTAACTTGAATATGATTCACGAATCCATTTTTCGGCACCAACATCCATATATAGGATTAAGAACTTTCACACGATTTTCCCATTGATGGTAGGCATGTGCTACCTAAATGGAATATATACCTCAATTACGATGGATTTTAGCAAACGTGATATATAGTTGTAATAATTGGTGATTGAGATTCATACTTGATAAATTTTGGAATTACATTCTTAAATATATGTATTTATTTTGGAGAATCTAATTCTAAATATGTATTTAATTAACAATTTTTTTTTCACATAAAAAAGTCATTATCATGAATTGAAGAGACATTTTTTCGTTGTTCATAAGTTACTTCAAATTTTTTTTTTTGACAACGAGTGGTTTTCTTTTCTTAAAATTCGAGTTGCTAAGAGAATCTTTACTTTGATTTTTCAAAAGAAAAGTTTTATTCTTTTCTTTTTTTGAAATTAACCATGTATTTTTCTTACACAAATTGATAGAGTTCTTTTTTTTTTTCTTTTTTTTTTTTTTCATTTCCATATCCTCCTAAGGAAAATAAAATAAACATGCAGAAATATATAAATGAAGGTACAAACATACTATTCTACCAACAAATAAATTAATTAATATACTAAAAAACAAATTAATAATTATTGAAGCATTAAGATTAAATACCACAATATATAGTGTCCAACCAATTTTAACATGTAGCTATTATTTTATATTAATATAATTATTATATATATATATCTTATGAATAAAGAAGTGCTTTTGACACTTTACTATTTTAACTTGTTCAACTACTCAATAATTCGTTAGTTAAAATGTAATTGGTTCGAATTCACACATGTTTTTAATATTTAATTTCCTTTTATAAAAAATCTTAGGTATATATTTTTAAAATGTGATGTTAAAATATAATTAGAGCGGTTACACATTTTAAATTTTGTTGAGAAGAAATACATTTTTTTTTTTGTCTTTTTTTAGTTTTTGGTTTAATTTTTATTTAACCACTAGGTTTCAAAATGTTACACATTTAGTTTTAATTCGATACCAATACTACAATTAGATTTTTAGATTCGAGTTTTATTTCAAGTTGGTCCCTAGATTTCAAGATTTTACATTTATAACTTTAAATTTTCATTGAATCCTCACTTACAGATATTTATATCAATGTTTATTAATTAATTTACAGTAATTGTGATGTAAATTTTCAAGTAGCTTTAAAAGTGAAGAAAAAGAGTGAAATTAAATCAATTATAATTCATTTAATTATATTTTAATTTTATTGTTTTTATATAATATATATAAATAAAACTAATTAATATTTAATATTTGTACGTAGTTTAGTGGTAACTACACCACTAGTAGGTATAGAAAAATATGGAACGTTTCAACCAATGTTCAAAATATCTTTTAAAATAAAATAAATGTGTGCTCCAAATTAAAGATATACATATATTTTTAATTTTTATGCAACATGAAGATACTGAAAAGATATATATATATATACACATATATGTATAAGAGTGTTTTTAAATATGATTAAATAAACTAAAATATTTACAACAAATGATAAAATTTTGGACTCTATCAATTATAGACACTGATATATTTTTATTATTGTCTATCAATATAACTGATAGAAGTATATCAGTGTCTGTTATTAATAGAATTTAAAATTTTATTATATGTTGTAAATATTTGAAATATATTTTAAAATAGTAAAATAAATTAAAATATATAAAAACTATAATAAAATATTTAGATTCTACGAATGGTAGCTACTAATAGAAGAAAATCATTGGCTATCAAATATTGTTTATTGATTGAATATAAAATTTTGTCAATATTTTTTGTCAAAATTGTTATTTTGATAATTTTGTAAATATTTTATCACATTTATCATTTTTTTTGTAACAATTATGGGTGTAATTATACGTGCATGAGTTTGTGTAATTATGACATGTCAGTTGAATAAAGAGATTTCATAAAGGCTAATTGTTGGCATAACATTATTGAAAGTAGCTAAAATGGTAGAAGAATCATAGTCCTATAAGCCTCTGAGCCCCACAAAAAGGAGAAATATTTTTTTATGCTAAATTAAGAATAAATAATACTTAGGATTCTTTCCAAACCTACAATAACATTTACTATATATTCACCTTTCACAAATGCTTCTAAACTACTAATACTTTGGACTAATTATATATTTAAATTTTGGAGGCTGATTAACAAATGTATGGCTCATTTCAAATGGAGTGTCCATAATAATCATTTAAGGTTGTTATGCATACCAATTCAAGTTTTTTTTTTTTTTTTTTTATCATTCTATTCATTAATGAATTACAACTCTTTAAAACCTAAATGAAACGCTTATTTGTAATAATGTAATTTTAAAAGTATATATATAATAAATGGCAACATTGAAGTGGGTTTACATTTTGTAATTTATCTTTGGTTAAATTATAAAATAGAAAAAGTTAAAAAAATCGTCCATAAAGTAGAATAGCAATTGCAATTATTCTCAAATTCATACAAATGTTAAAATTCAACTTTAAAACGTATATAATGGTAGAAATTGAGACAATTATAGTGTACAATTTTGATTGTTTGAAGATTCAATTTTACATGATCAAGCTTTCTAGAACCATTATAAGTTTGAAGGTATAATATTTTAACACTTGTATAAGTCCATAACTCAATTTTAACAATTGAAAGTTTGATGGTGTAATTGTAACCATCACAATACTGAAGTTACTTTTACAACTTGTCTTGTAAAATACCAACGAACTTTGTTGTTCTTTTAGAAAGTATCTGTATTATTTGAAAAAGTTATATATAATATTTCATAAATGTTATAAAAGTATTATAAAGAAATACAAATTAAGAACTGAGAATGAGGTGAAATAAGGATTTAAATTTGAAAGATGATTTTTGAGGAGCAATATTTGAGTGAAGGGTATTTTAGGTTTTGTAATTATATGATGTTATTAAAGAGTAAAAATAAAGAAAAAGAAATAATAAAAAAGAAGAAATAGGTATCCTTGAAGAAGGAAGCTAAATGGAAGAAGGGGGTGCACAAAAGGTACCAAACCAAACCAACACAAACTTTATTTAGCCCTACAATACAATTCCTTCACCCAAATGTCCTTTTCTTTTTGGGTAGGGTTTTGGTGTCGGTCTCGATGTGTTTTTTCTCTTCTTTTTTCTTTTTTGCTTTTTGGCTTGGAACGTAATTTCACCCTCATTCAACAAGCCTATGCCTAACCATGAAAATCCAAATATAACACAACCTACTTCCCAAATATCTACCTATTCATTTCTTCTGAACCCAAAACCAAAGCCAGAAGCAGAGAAAAAGAAAGAAAACATTTCTTTTTTCTGTTCCTTTTTTAATTTTGAGCATAATAAATACAATTGTTATTACTCATCACCACTCACTCACTCACATCCTATTGTTCAAACCGTACAATTTCTTTTCTTTTCTTTTTTTCTTTTTTATTTTTTAACAGAGACAAAACACTTTCCCTTGTGTTCAGACAGATAGTTACTTGGCTTCCTTATGTTTGGACAGACAGACAAAAAAGAAAAAAGAAAAACACTCTCATCCATTATAATCTCACCCAATCCTTTACCATTTCTTCTCTTCTTCTTTTTAAGCTTTCTTTTTTCTTTACAATGGTGGAAACTCACACACCTTCCCTCATTAAAACAGGGTGGTAACTAGAAGAAAAATACAAATCTGGCCAACACCCATGTTCCCATTTTCCTAATTTTTGCTCTTTGTTAGGTTTAGATTCTTTCCTCTTTTTGTTCTTTTCTTCATTATGAACTCTCAAACCCATCAACTTTTCTCTTTTCTCCATTTTCATCAACACTACTACTACTCTGTTTCTCATCTCTTTCAAATGTGGGTCACGACGGAGGAGGTACATGGGTTTGAAGAAGAAGAAGAAGAAGATGGTGATGATGGCGATGATGATGATGATGATGATGATGATGATGAAGAAGAAGAAGAAGAAGAAGGTAATGGTGTTTTGTGAAGGTAGAGACATCAGATTCAGATTCAGATTCAGATTCAGATTCAGATCATATGGCGGTGGTGATATTGGCGGAGACGGCTCAATCTCTGGTTTTTATTTATGATATTATTATTATTATTTTACTTTCTCTTTTAAAATACATTTTGAAATAATTTCTGTAAAAAAAGAATTTTTCCCAAGAAATATGCTCAAGGGCTAATTTGGGATTCTTCTTGTTAATTAGACAAATAGGTTCGCTTTTTTCTTCTTTTTTTTTTTTTTTTCTATAATTTATTTGGTGGATTATTGAGAAGTCTCAAAATCCCAATTGAATTAGTGAATTAGGCAGCCATTTCAATGTGTTGTCTTCTCTTACTGTTATATTACCATTTCTTTGAAAGAAAATGTCAGAATTTTGCCTTCTCTCTCTGTCTTTGTCTGCTCCATAGATTAATGATTTTTTATTTCTCGAGAAGTGTGAGATTTGACAATTCGTAAGGAGAAAAAAAATGTGTATATATATATATAAGAATGTTTTTGTTAGGAGAATTAAATATATAGTTAATGAATGTTTAATATTTTGATTATTTTGGGTTTGGGTAATGGTGAAATTGTCAGTATTTGAAAATGATTAAAAATAAAGAAAAAGGAAGCATTAATTGTTGAGGAAAGGAAGGGAAAAAAAAGAAAGAGAAAGAGTGAATGATGAGGTAGTGAGTGTGTGTGTCCCATGGAAGAGTCTTATCAATTGTGTGTCACCTGCGACGCTCTTTGGGGGCTTTTTTGGATTTTTCACTTTTTTATTTTTTGGCATTTCCGGAAATATTGGGGTTTTGATGGAATTCTTTGATTCATTTTTTATTGGTGGCCGATGGGGTTTTTTTTTTTTAATCTTTTAATCCCATTTTACTATTTACATTCCATCCATTTTGATTTTTAATTTCTAGTTTTATAAATTGAGCTTATAAATCTACTTTTATTTTTACTCATTTTTTTTTAAATAAACAAAGTTCAATTTTGAAAAATGAGAATGTGGTGTGGGGTGTTGAGTTTCAAATACGGGAGAAAATAGTAGGGTATTTTCGGCATACTTTCAACCCATGACTTTGGTTTATTATATAGAGTTAGGTATAGTTATTGTTTAAGCTCCTAACTCTCCTCTGAAATGTTTGCCGTTGAGTTAATACTTGTTGGGCTATTGCCTCATCGCTTGAACCAACGCTTACGTGATCTATTCATTTATATTTTCTTTCTTCATGACTTACCCATTGAGAACCTAAACGGCTTCAAGCCCAATTACTTTGAGGTCTTTCATGGGTCATCTTGCCTTTATTAGGCTCTCTCCATGAGTTCCACTAACCTCCAATAGGCTCTTTCCATTTGTCTTCTAATTAAGATCTTCTAAGCTCTTTGCATAATTGCATGGGTGTTTTGAGCTCCACTACCCTCTTCTTGTAGGTTCTCTAAACTCTCTAAGCTCATTTAAATTTTCCAAGGATCCACTAAGCTCTCACTGAGCTTACTCTGTAGGTCCTCTACGACACTCTTAAGCCACCCGCCTAGCCTTCTCTTCTATAGTGCTTTTTAGGCAACTCTTTTGATGGGTTCTCTAAGGCTCTCTCTCCTAGACTTATGTGACTGTTTTTGGGCTCTCCCTTATGAATCCTATCTACTCACCCTCTAAGTGGCCTGTTGGGATAAACACCTTTGACTTGGATCAATTATCCTACTCTTGTGTGAACCTGATAGAATACTACTCAACAACAACAATAATAATAATCAAAGTATATGGACACAATGAATTTAACGTGGAAAAACCCCCTCAACGTGAGAAGTAAAAAACCACAGACCTAAGTCAAAATCTCCATTATAATCTTTAATGGGTACAACAAAGTTCTCCCTAGTCACAACTAGAGGCAAGTATCTTGAGAACAATAATCCCGGCAACAAACAACAATAACAATAAAAGAAAAAAGAAAGATCTCACAATATGTGGTAACCAACTATCAACTAGAATCTGACTGTAGATAGCTCCAAACAAAATCTCCACCGTCCAGAATGAAGAATCTCGTGCCAAGAATACACTGTCAAAATTTTAGCCTGATCGGACCACGAATCGATCCCCAAAAAGGCTGAAATACGAACCACACGAAATTTACTTTTTCTTTCTTTCCATTGTATTGCCGTCACCCTTTTTCTCCTTTTTGCACATTAGTTAATTCATAATTAAAAATTATCCTAATGTGCTAATGGGCTGTGCTTCAAGTGAAATAAGTCCAACAAATCTCCCCCTATTTCACTTTGAGGATGAATTTGTCATGTGGAACGACAAAACTCAAGCTTTGATCTTTGTAGATTCTTTGTCAACATATCAGATCCATTATGATCAGTGTGTATCTTCTCAAGCTCAAACAATTCATCATTTAAAGCATCTCTAAGCCAGTGATATCTCACATCAATATGCTTTGTTCTGGAATGAAATGAAGCATTCTTACCAAGGTGAATAGCACTCTGATTGTCACAGTATATCACATATCGTTGTTGCTTGAAGTCAAGCTCTTGTACAAAGCGCTTCATCCACAACATCTCTTTACATGCTTCTGCTGCTGCAATATACTTTGCTTCAGTTGTAGAAAGGGCAACACATTTCTGCAACCTTGACTGCCAAGACATTGCACCACCTACAAATGTCATCAAGTAACCAGAAGTAAACTTTCTGCTGTCTAAGTCCCCTGCCATATCTGAATCAGTATACCCAGCAAGTATTGGCTTTCCATCCCCAAATGTGAGCTTCAAACTGGAAGTACCTCTCAAATATCTCATGATGCACTTGACTGCCTCTCAATGTTGTTTTTCTGGATTAGACATAAAACGACTAACAACACCAACAGCATGAGCATGAGCAATATCAGGTCTAGTACATACCATGACATACATTAGGCTTCCAACTGCGGAAGCATACAGGACCTTACTCCTATCCTCCTTCTCTTTATCTGTAGAAGGGCTCTGTTTACTGATTAGTTTGAAGTGACTGGGTAAAGGAGAACTAACTGATTTTGCTTGACTCATCTTGAAACGTTCAAGTACTTTCTATATGTATTGCTCCCGTGACATGTATAACTTCTTGGATGCTCTGTCTCGAACTATTCGAATTCCAATAACTTTCTTTGCTTGCCACAAATCCTTCATGGCAAAGGATTTGCTAAACTGTTTCTTCAAGTTATCAATTCTCGAAACATTCCCGCCAACAATCAAAACATCATCAACATAGAGTAATAATATAACAAAATCATTATAAAAAATTTTCTAGACAAAAACACATTGATCAGAAGTAGTTTTTTTGTACCCTTGCTCCCCCATAACTGACTCAAACTTCTTGTACCTCTGTCTCGGTGCATGTTTCAACCCATATAGGCTTTTCTTCAATTTACACACTAGATGCTGTTTTCCTTTCTGCTGAAAACCCTCTGGTTGTTCCATATATCCTTTGTCTAAATCCCTATGAAGAAATGCAGTCTTAACATCCATATGCTCAATCTCTAAGTGAAAACTGGCTGCCAAACCCAGAACAACACGTATGGAGGACATCTTGACAACTGGAGCAAAAATTTCATCAAAGTCGATACCTTTCTTCTGACTGAACCCTTTGTCAACCAATCTTGCTTTGTAACGTGGCTTTGAGGTATGTTCTTCATGTTTAATTCTGTAAACCCACTTATTTTTCAGTGTAGTTTTTGCTTTGGGCAAATTAACAAGCTCAAAAGTGTGGTTTGCATGTAAAGACTCCATCTCATCTTTCATTGCATCGTTCCACTCGTTTTTGTGCTCATCCTCTATAGCCTCTTCATAACTCTCAGGTTCTCCCCCGTCAATATATAGCAAATATTCATTAGGTGAATATCTTGTTGACGGACGTCGATCTCTGACAGATCTCCTGAGTGAAACATCTGTAGGAACAACTGTTTCAGCTAACCGTTCTTGAACACTATCCTCTGTCCCAACCTGCTCAGAACTCTCATATGTATCAAAAAACTGTTCATTTTGAACCTCATCTTCTATCTGTGTAGAAGACTGTGTCAAAGAGTTTGAGCTCAAATCAATCAGATTATCACTATGCTTGGACTCTGGTTCATCTATTTTCTCAATGTTTGCTATTGTTTGGTTTTCAACAAATACAACATCTCGACTTCTTATAAGCTTTTTCTTAGCTGGATCATATAATCTATAACCAATTTCATCTTGGCTATAACCAAGAAACACACATGCTTTAGTTTTTGCATCAAGCTTTGATCTCTCATCTTTAGGTACATAAACAAAAGCTTTACAACCAAAGACACGTAGATGACTGTAAGATATATCCTTACCTGACCATATTTTGTTTGGAACTTCTGATCCCAATGCACCACATGGTGTGAGATTTAAAACATGTACAACTGTATTTAAAGCTTCGCCCCAAAATGACTGTGGCAACTGTGATTTAGATAATAAGCATCTCACTCTCTCAACCAATGTTCTGTTCTATCTGTCAGCTATCCTATTAAACTGCGGGGTCTTAGGAGGTGTCTTTTGATGTCGAATGCCATGATTTCTACAATATTCATCAAAAGGTCCACAACACTCACCTCCATTATCAGTTCTAACACACTTGAGCTTTTCACCAGTTTCTCTCTCAACAAAGGCATGAAATTGTTTAAACGCTTGCAACACTTGATCTTTAGTCTTCAAGGTGTAAACCCATGTTTTCTTTGAATGATCATCAATAAATGTCACAAAATACAAAGCACCCCCAATAGACTTTGTTTTCATGGGACCACACACATCAGAATGTACCAACTCTAGTACATTTGGCTTCCTTGAATGTTGAGATGATTTAAAGGTAACTCACGTCTGCTTTCCTGCCAAACAATAAGGACACCGTTTTAGAGGTGTACTCTTTAAATCAGGAAGATGATTTTTCTTGGTTAAATCTTTAAGCCCTTCTCACTCATATGACTAAGTCTCTTATGCCAAAACTCAACATTTGCTTCATCATTCACTGTATTTATATAAAAATCCAGGATTTTGCATCCATGTAGTACAGTGAAGAAAATTTTTGTCCCTTTGCTATAACCATTGAACCTTTAGTAAGCTACCATATGCCATTGTCGAAGGTATTGCAGAAACCTTCGTCATCAAGCTTACCTGTAGAAATCAAGTTCGAATATGTTTCACATTTTTCAAAATCAGCCTAGAACCATTTCTGTTCTTCAAGTGTACATCTCTGATGCCAACTGCATTTGTTGATCCGTCATTACCTTTCCTAACACTGCCAAAATCACCAGCAATATAGGATGCAAAAAATTTCCTTTTAGAAGTAGCATGAACAGATGCACCACTATCAATCACCCAACTGCTCTGTTGTGTGGCAAGATTTACAACATCACCATTAGACAAGATGAAAAAATCTTCAGTGGTTACAGTGATTGTATCAGCATCACTATCATCGTCATTCTTCTTTTCCTTGCCCTTATGATTTTTACTGTCTCTTTTCTATTTTTGACAATACTTCTTTATATGTCCTTTTTCATGGCAATAGTGACACTCAACATTTCCAAACCGATCACTCCTGCTTTTGCTTCTGTTTTTACCTCTTGGACCTTTACTTTTACTCCACCCCTCTTTTCAGTAACCAGAACATCTGACTATGAAGAAGAACTTTGAGATTTTCTTCTCATCTCCTCGTTCAACACGCTACTTTTTACTAGGTCCATACTTAGTACACCATTTGGGGCTGAGTTCGATAAGGAAGTTTTAAATATTTCCCACGGGTCCGGCAATGTAACAAGCAACCATAACCCATGTATCTCATTCACAAACTTGATATTCATTCTAGATAATTGATTAAAAATACCTTGAAATGTATTCAAGTGATCTAATGTAGGCGCTCCATCTTGATACTCTAACTCCATCACCTGTTTAATCAAAAACATTTTATTATTACCAGTTTTAGGGGAACATAGCGATTCAAGCTTATTCCACATAGTTCGCGCATGAGTTTCTTCACAAATATGGTTTAGAAAGTTATCTTCTACCCATAGCCTCATAAACTTACACACTTTCCTATTACATAATTTCCATTCTCTGTCAGTTTTGTCGTCGGGCTTCTCATCAGAAAAAGCAGGAAGGTGCAAGTCATTTACATACAATATGTCTTCCATTTTTCTTTTCCATACTTGATAATTTGACCCATTAAGGGTAACCATCTTAGCTGAACTAGTATCCATATGCAACACAAGGCAATTCCAATTAAATCCTAATTAATTAACCAACGCTCTAATACCACTTTGTAGGGATAAATACCTTTAACTTGGATCAATTATCCCACTCTTGTGTGAATCTGATAAAATACTACTCAAAAACAACAGCAACAATAATAATCAAAGTATATGGACACAACGAATTTAACGTGGAAAACCCCCCTCAACGTGAAGAGTAAAAAACCACGGACCGAAGTCAAAATCTCCACTATAATCTTTAATGGGTACAACAAAGTGGTATCAGAGCGTTGGTTACGGGTGTCAGTTGAGCTAAACTCATGTTAGCAAAATATTAAGATTTATAGCAAAAAAAAAAAAAAAAATGATAACGAATTGAAAAGAAAAAAAAAACAAATTCCAAAAATATTAAGATTTATCCCAAAACCGCAGCCATAGACTTTTTTTTTTTTTACCGATTATACTCTTTGTATAGAATTTTTTTTTCCCGTTGGATACAATGTATTTGTATAGGTAAAAAATGATCCAGGATGTCAGAGATTCACGGATACAGTATATTTGTAAAAATCGTCAATTTTGAAATTTTTGAAATAATTTAGATTTTATTTACGAGTTGTACAAGATTGCACTAACATTTCCTAGATTTATGTCTGCAATTTATACCGGATTTTCAGTTTTTAAAGTTTCAAATCAACTAATTAACAATTTATTTCTATAATTGATATATATAGTAATAACTATTTGAATTTAATTATTTTTGTTATCCCTAAAATAAGGACTCATATAATTTCAATACACTTTTCCGTTTCATAAAGTTCCTCCTAATATTTATTAATATTTTATTACATAATACATATTATTCTTATTTCTAATAACACTTTGAAGTTAGATTTTATAACATCCACTAAAATCGTCGATTTGAATTTTTTTAAATGAATATTCCTAAAATAATGACAAACATAAATTCTAACATTTTTTTTTATTATTTATATTCCAAAATATTTATAAAAATTTGAATTTAAATACATCTAAATTACATATTGTTAATAACAATTTGAATTAAAAATGTTATCATTTCATAAAATCATGCTAATTACGATTATCTACTTATTATATTAAAAATTATATAATCCCCTAAAATCGTGCTATTTGGTTGATATCCCTAAAAGCAAACATAAATTCAAACATTTTCAGATTATTTATATTCCAAAATATTTACAAAATTTTGAATTTAAATACTTTCAAAATACGTATTGTTAATAACAGTTTGAATTTAAAATTTTATCTTCCCTTAAAATCGTGCTAATTGGTTGGTTTTTATTTTTTTAAAAAAATTTACTGTGCAAATTGTATTAAATAATTATTTTGAGACGTTTTTAAATTACGTTAATATTCACGTTTATTTTCATCCAATGAGAGCCTTAAATACACCATAATTGTGATCCACAATCCTTAAAATCCCATAGCCATTCATTATACAAACATATTCCAATTATTTGGCACTATACCACATTTTCAAATATTATTATTTATTTGCTCATATAATCATATACTTTTCCAATCCAAAAACTTCACGGTTGTTTAACTAACTAAACTTTATAATAACCAATAGAATTAAGATTTCTCAAACATATTCTGTGTCGAGTATGAATTAAACAACAGATTTAGGACACACACAAAAAGGTAAAAGATTTAGTCATCAAGATGCAGTATCATTTTCCTAGGTATAAGACAATCTACATATTCCAAATACATTTTATTTCAATACGTCAAAAAATATGATAGGATATTGAAAATAGCACAAATTCACTGTAAACAATATTCAAATTTGGTAAATCTTAATTAAATTTGGACAAAATTGGAGCAACCTCCCCTATAATAATAACAAATAGATATACAACATTTTTGGTTTTTTATATTTTAACCAATTTATTAAATAATATATAATATAGTTTTAATAACAATTTGAATTTAAATTTTAGATTCTCTCCCCAGATAATGTCAAATATAAATATATTTTCACATTTTTTATATTTTAAACAATTTATTTAATATAATATAATATAGTTTTAATAATAATTTGAAGTTAAATTTTAGATCCTTACCTACAACAATGCCAAATATAAATACAAGATTTTCACTTTTTTAAATTTTAAAGGAAATTTTTTAAAAATAATAGATTTTACAAAATATTTACAATCTATAGCAAATTTTATCACTCATAGTCATTGATATGCTATAGCGATAGAAGACTATCAATGATATAATCCAAAATTTTGTTATAGTTTGTAAATATTTTAATTTATTTTGCTATTTTAAAAATGCCCCAATTTTAAATAATTGATTAAATAATATATAATATATTTTTAAACAATTTGAATTTAAATTTTAGAAATATAATTATGCCTCATTGGCAATTTTGCAATTATTTGAATCTTCTTTTTTAGGTTTTATTTGAGAAAAGAAAAGAAAACTTAAAAGAAGGAGATTGAGAAAGAGTGGGTAGCCGATGTAACAGACAAACAAAGTGAGAGAGAGTTTTTCTTGCAAATAAGATAGGGGAAAAGTTTTGACGTCAACCGCAAAAACCATGGGTTTTGTGCCATTACCTCCAAAAAAGCGCAGTTATTGTGTTCTTAAATCTCCTCATGTCCATAAGAATGCAAGATTCCATTTCTAAATCAGAACCCACCAACGCCTCATTATATTTTGTACCCTACTCTCCAAACGATCGATTCTTTGATGCAACTTGACCTTCCAGTTGGTGTTGACATAAGAGGAAGAAATTGAAGGTTTTCAAGGTTTTGAAGCTAATTTAAAGAAGTTTAAGGTTTTTGATGGAACAAACTCTGAAGATAGCAAACAAAATATTTTGGAGATGTGGAACTCAAGTGAACGGAATACCTTTCAAAATTTTCTAGGGTTTCAAAATGTGAAATTAATGGGAAGTTTTCAATGCCTTGCATGATTTGAAGGAGATGTGAAACGTTTGCAAAGCTTAAGTTGAACTTCTATGGTGATGTGTTCTTTTTTAGTTTTTGGAGGAAAATTAGATTTTTCATAGGTTTAATTATGTATGTGATATTTTATTTAATTATAGGATATTTGAAGTTTATTAAACAATTGTATTTAGAATTCAAAATTTTCACTTAATATGGGCATTTAAGATATTGCTTAATCTTTTTTTTTCTTTAAATTTTTCTTTCTAACCATTTAAAAATAAATTTATTATTTATCTAGAGTAAACCTCCTAATTTTTCATTCTTCTTGTCTAACTCTTTTTAGTTTCTGTCTCGTACCCAACGGTTTATAATCGTCGGTCTTGGGCGTCCTAACTTTTCAGATCCGGTTTGATGGGTTTACCCACATTCTAAACTTACGATAAATTGGGCCTGAATATGGCCCAACAAGTCTCTCTAATTTATCTTCAGTTGGGCCACACATTTCGGCTTCGTTTAATGAATCACGAGCACAGCCCATGCTTACATATTTGCAAATATAAAAATAATTTTTTTTAAAAAAAGTTATAAATATGGTAAAATATGGCAAAATATAGCAAAATTTTTAATTCTATTTATTTTGCTAAATATTTTTACCAAATTTCTCATTTATAATAATTTTACTAATATTTATTGATAACAAATTTTCAAATTTGGTTTTTTTAAGATCTTTAAAATTGATTTTAATTTATCAATCAAAATTTATATTTTAAAAAATTTGAATTTAAGGTATACAAATAAGGATAGTAATTCGGGAATTAAAATTTATAAGTTAAAGATTTTAGAGAAAAGAGAGCTGAGTTAGGGAAGAATAAAATTGAGTTTGAAGAAGGTAAAGTCAAAGGGATTTTTACTACTCATTCATCTTCCAAATTTCCATCTGAGTTTCTAAGAAATGCAAAACAAATAAAATGTAAAGGACTAAAACCTATATCTACTCATTAATTTTTGTAATCTACATGTAAAACTTACATCTTTTTAGGAAAATTTTAATAGTCAATAACATTTGTAATTCTTTTAAAATATTATTATATACTTAGTTATTATTTCTAAAGTTACATTACCCAAGCCCAAAGCAGAAGCAGTATAGGGCTTCCGTTGAACAACAACCAATCAATAACAATAATAATAAGAGATAACCCTAAGAATAATACCATAATTATTAAGAATAATAAGGGAAATTAGGAAAGAAAAAGTAAAACAGGCATACATATAATATATATATATATATATAGAGGGACCCAAAAGCTGAAGAAGGGTAAGGCACGGGTGCCTCACTTTAACTTTATCTCTATCTTTGTGTAGAGCAAAATAAATCAATTATAAAAACAAATAAATAAAATAAGTAAGAAGAAGAAAAGAAAAGAAAAGAAAAGAAAAGAAAAGAAAAGAAAAGAAAAAGGTGGAAAAAGGGATAAAACCCAAAAAAAGAGAGATTGGAATTGTGATGTAACGGTAATGGTGGGTTTTGTGTTGGGTAACTTTAGAAAAAGTAACCAAACGTGGAGGCATCAATTCCAAACACAATCCAACTAAGATTATGGATACTCTTTCCAATTCCAATTCCCCTCTTCTTCTCTTTTTTCTATATCATAATTTTAAATTTTGTTTCTTAATTACGTACTCAAACATTCCACAATTCTATACTTTTCTCCCATTATTAACTTTTTCAAACTTTTCTTAACCTTACATTAACCCATATCATCACAACCTTAATTACTGCTTCTCATTTTCATCTTATTAAAGTATATTCGACTAAGGTAAAATAAAATTTAAAATTAAAAGGTAAGATTGTAATATTTTTAAACTTGACGACTAAATTGAAATAAAATTCATTTTTTAAATCTATGAGTCAAATAGAAACTAGCTCCAAAATCTATGTATCAAAATGATAGTTTGAACTCAATAATTTTTCTATTAAGAATAGAAACTTTAGTGGGGTAGTGGTTGGAGTTTTTATTTTGGATGACTTCAAAAGTATGTATGGGAAGCAACTTTTATGTTAGAGATTTTAGGGTTTTGTATTTACACACTTTTTCCTTTTGGGAGAAGTTATGTCTTCTCTTTTATGTAATCATCAAACATACTATTTTTCATAGTATCAATTTTTATGAAAAGTGTTAACTTTTATCTTCACATTTTCAATAAATCTTAAATTTGATCGTCAAATTTAATTTTTATTGGAACAATACTATGCTTTTATTAAATTTAATTAATTTTTCTCATTATGATAATTTGAGAATATTTTTAATTGTAATAAAAGAGAAGTGGTATGGAACAAGATCTTTGTTATTGAATTGATTTAGACATTGAGATGCATAATTGCATAGGGGAATTTTAGAAAGGCAATAGTCACTTACTTGTATATGTTTATTATGATAAATGAAATGAAATTAATTAAGTTGAAAAGAGGATATAAAATAAATCCTATGGTTTAGAAATTTGGAACGTTGATGGGAAGCACTTAGGATAATGCAATATGTGAGGTTTTAAATATTATTATTAAAATTGATGATTTAGACATCTAATGTTGATTATTCTTAATTCCCCTGTTTGTTTGGTTTATGAGAAAAGTGGAATTTGATGTAAAACAAAGCTTCCAACTTGTACTTCCAAATTCCTTTTTATTTATAATTTATTTTATTCTAGAAGCTTTAATTTATTTAAACAAATAAAATGAATACATTAAACATAAATATTGTCCACTCAAACGGTAAAACTGAACCGAACCGAACCAAATTTGATTTGACCCGATTTAAAGAAATTTGAAACCTAATCGAACAGTTTGAGGATTCTGAACGAGCTTTTAATTTTAGGGTTTTGAAAACCTAGGAAGTGGGATTGGAACTGATGAATAACTTATGATAATTGTTGGAGTGTTGATCTTGTCCACGCTATCCATCCCTTGACAAAGCTCATTAGTTTGAGGTATTTGTTTGAGCTTATACAAGAGAACCTTCATTGATAGTGATGTGGTGCTGAGTTCAACACACGTTAATGTCTAAGTTAGTATACGAAATGATCGCTATGATTAAACACACGTGATAATGCTTACAACTGAAGCAATAAAATGACATTATTTATAGAGTTAATTATCCAGCATTCACGTGCAACATGAAAGTTTCATCATAGCACTCAAGATTGCAAGGTTTTGACCTATAAGTTTGGTTTGATTGTTATCCTTTTGATGAAATGGAGTGACCTTGGCTAGACATACCTAAGACTAAAAGATTTGACTTCCTATTTCGAGATTCATCAGCTATCGAGTCCTTTTATTTAGGCTCCTTGTAGAATTAGACCTTGCTTTGAAAACTCTTCAACAATAATAAACATGAAAGAATGAAATAAAGAGTGGTAAAAGAAAAAAATATCTTACAAACCACTTTTGAGTTTTGTTAGACTAAATAAAAAACTTGAAAGCAACCTTTTTGACTGTGAACTGAAGTCCTGGTAGAATGATGAAAATGGCAGTGGAAGTAGTTTGCAATATATAAGAAGAAGAATGTGATTGTGTGAGAGAAAAGCAAGGAAGCAAGCAATGGGAAGACCAAGAAATCGAAATTGCTTACAAGAAGGAGTTTGAAATAATGAAGTTAGAAGAAGCAGAGCAAAGAGAGGGTGTGTTGTTATTTGACATAGACATTTTGTTCGCTTTGCCAGTTGGATTAGGAGAAGAGAAGATGTGAGAAATGACTTTGATGTGACTAAATTTCAATTCATTTATCCTTTTTCTTTTCTTTCTTTTTCCCTTTCATTTTCTCTCTTTCTTTTTTTCAATGAAAAACAAAACAATCAGAATATATCTTTTAATTTACCAATCATTTGATCACTTTCAAACTAATTATCTCAACACCCACCTAAATGAGTTTGGCATTCATGTCAAAATTTACTTCAAAGTTCAAACCTAAATTTGTATCATGACAAATCTTACTCCACTCACATCTCTCAAACACTCAAGTTAAGTTATTATCCATGTTGTGAATACTATTTCCTGCCTCCTGCCTCCTGCCTTCTGCCTTCTCCTTCCGCTTATAAAAAGATTTCATGGTGTAATATTGGATAGGGTTCAATGACATTCCGTAGAGGATCTTGTTTAAATCGTAAGAAACATTATCTTATAATTGTTGGAGTTTGGGAGTTGGGGTCAACCCCTTTGGCCAACTAAGGTCTTTAGCAACTCCTGTGGGGTTAAGGTCAGTCCATGTTGGTGGACCATTCTTCTAAGTGATTTATGGATCTTATCCTATAGGTTAAACCATTGGTCTCATCTTTAGAGCTGATCAATAATTTTTCATTCACATCAGTTGACATTTATTTGGTAGTCATTTTTCGTAATGTGTTTGAGATTTTCTTTTAAAATTATTTTTTTGTAATATTGGTATCATGCCTTATTTCAAATTCAATTGCATTATCCATTAACTTATTGTTAAGAACAACAAACCTTCCAATATTTCTCTACAAGACTACAAATTGTATGATATATATATCGTTCTCCTAAATATAATCCCTATGACTTTGTTTTTTGTTTCACATAAAAGGTTACATCATTAAAGAAAATAGTTGTTCTTACTTATACACCCTAAAATTTTCTTCAACCAATGTAAAATTTTGGTTGCATTCCCAACAACCTTGTTCGATTTTTATAGTAGCTTAGTTGTGTCAACATAATAATGTTTTTAGAGACCGTTGATCTTGTAATTATTGAAATTAAAAAGAGATTCATGTGATTATAATAGTTTTTTGTAACATCCTGAGTTTAAAAGGGAGACATGAATGAACCGATATCGCATCTGAATAAGATAGATATTGAAAACATGAAAGTGAGGTTAAGGAATACTTAAAAGAACTAAAAATTACTACATATACCAACAAAGTGCACATTCATTTTCAATAGCTCGATCATAGGAACTCTAAAATTAAACGTATTTAACTTGGAGCCGTTAGAATTTTCTCATGAATCATGTGAGGGAGGACAAAAACATACTGAAATGACTTGTGTTGATTTGTTGAGAGAACTTTCACTCTAATAAACCGTTAAGAATGCAGAAAAATGTCCGGATTAGGAATGCAGATAAATGTTCGAATCCGAATCCGAATCCTAGGCTTGAGTGTTACATTTTTTTCTCCAATTTGAAAATTTTCTAAATTAATCTCGTGTATTTCTAGTTTTGTAGATTTCATATTACTTTAAAATGATGACAAGAGGATATTAAACTTACCCACTTCATTCTAACAATTGGTGAATAACACATGCAAGTTAATTTCTCCCAAAGTTAATTAGTAAAAGAAATATATTGCACATGCAAGAGTTTATATGTCAATTAAAGGTTCGAAGATAAAGGTAGCATCGAATTTGGCTTCACTTCATAAGTCAATTTTGATAGGATAAATGGGGCACTTATATATATGCATGAAAGATTGGATATATATTAGTGGAAAACCATTGGAATGAGAATTAATTCAAAGACAACAAACATATAATGCCATTGGAACACCACATCCCTTCTTTGTTCCTTCTTCCATGTTGGGTTGAGGAAAATCCCATTAATTCTCAAATCTCAATTTCTAATTCTTCTTTATTAACGTTGTGTGTTGTCAATTCTCCATCATTATCAAACCTATAACATATATATATATATATATATTCTTTCACTGTTTAAATATATCAATTATATTACTTATAATTTTATCACACTATGATACAATGTTGTCTTTACATGTAATTTTGTACTTAACTTTTTCCTAACATGAATATTGTCATAATAATAGAATGTTATGTTTGGATATATGTTGACGGTTATTAAGATTTAAAGTTTATGGATGAAAGACCAACACACAATGGTTCACGTGTTCAAAAAGAAAAAAAATTAATCGACTGATATTAGCTCGTCACTTGCACTCTATAATCTCAACAACTACCCATTTCGATATGTTGATATTTTTAGTATATATCAAAGGAAGAGTCTTATAAATAGATAAAGTAATTCTCTTTTTTTTTTTTCATTTCAATTTTTAATATTGCTAGTCTAATCAAAATAATTTCTATGTACTTTTATGATTGGTTGAAACATAATTATAATTTTTTTTAAAAAAAATTAACATTACAAAAGCCACTTATTAATTTCTTTATTGGTTCAAAAAAAGTTCTTTTATTTTGTTTTCTACTCATAAAATTATTTACAAAATTCAAATCAAAATTTTAAAAAACATAAAAAAAAAAAAAGAGAGAGTTCATACATATATATGTATTATCAAACTGGTTTACCGTTTTTTTTAAAAAATGGTATCATTAAGATTTTAACAATAATTACCCTGATGGTAAATGGCAGATTCATGTAGTTGTCACCTCACAGTTCTTTTATCTCTGTCTAAAATTCACCTGCCATTTAATAATTAGTATTTACCATCCATTTTCCATGCTATATAAAATAAACCAATTAATAGAGTTTCAAAAAAGAAAACTACATATTTTTTTCTTCCCTTAAATGGGTGTATAAAAAGTTAATTTGGAATTAAAATACACCTACTCTTACAACACAGTGACAACCATCAATTCAAAAAGTTACTAATTTACCTGTTTACTAGCTTGGGATTTAGCCTCCTTTTAGAAAAAAGTCATTTTAATTGAACTACTTCTTCCTTCCTCCCAACAAAAATTGCCCATTATTTCCCTTTTAAAGTTTCTTAAGTTTTCTTTTTTTAAATAAAAGTCCTTTTACAGTTTTGTAAAGTAAATACCGTTTTTGATAAAAATGTCAAGATATCAAAATTGATCAAGAGACAAAATATATATATATATTTAAGAAGAGAGCAAAATGACTTATGCTATTACGACTTTGGTATCCTCTTTTAATCTTTATTTGATTTGAAAATACGTTTTCCATATAGTATTCTTTCCTCATTTGCAATGAAACACTCTTAGGTAGTAGTTTAACTTCTATGGTTCTTGAACGAAAAACAAAAAATCGATATCCAAGTTTAACAAAATGTGTGAATTAAAACAACCATGATATACATCAAAGAATATTTTTCAAATAAAGGTATGAGATGTTAACTTCCAATTGTAAAAAGAATAGCATGAGATTATTATTTTTGAACTACGAGTGATGGTTAAAAAGTACAATCTAAAGTATACTGAATCTTTTATCATGTGAAACATTCTATCAAGTGGTAGTCGAATTGCACAAAAGATGGAGACAACCAAAATTCGTACGAGTCATATTATTCTCAAAAACTCGTTCATAACAATGATTAATAATATATATGATTATTGTACCATTTGACTAGATGGTCTTGGAAATATGAGATTGAGAGTAACATAGTCTGTAAAGCTAATAGTTTTATATTGATTTATTATAAAGAAAAAAAAATATAAAAAGAATAGGGTAATTGGTCAAGGCATGAAATGATTAAAGCTGAAAAAAGGAAAGTTGATTCTAAAGCAGTGTGTGGTGGAGAAGAAGAGGGTATCCCATAAATAAAATTTTAAACATAAAAGAATTTTCCTTGGGAAAGTGAGAGAGAGTGGGAAACTATGGAGAATTTTCCTGATTACACCCCTTTTCTTTTTTGGTGTTTGTAAAATAAATTACAAAAGTGTGTCCTAAATCTATCTTCTTCTTCTTCTTCTTCTTCTTTTTTAATAAATGAATATCATTATATTTTCTCTATTTCATCCTCCTGCTTTTGCATTCTAATTATTGCTTTATATTCCCATTTCCTTTGCTTTTCTTTTGCAAAAGTGAAGACTCACAGTGTAGTTTCTGTTCTGTATCATTTAACAATTCAAACACAAAATCATCCATTAGTCTTGAAGTTTAAAGTTATGAGATAAAGATAAGTTTAGATGATTTCTTTCAACCTTGAAAGAATAATATTTAAAACCCTACTCACTCTCAATAAAACAGTGGATTGTCTATGGAGTTTGATATGTAATTAGATTATTGAAAATTCAAGCGGTGTTGGAAATGTAAAAAAGAGAGTTGGGTTGAAAGGAGTGGGAACATAATAAGTTTGAAATTAAAGACATGGATTTATGATTATGTTCTATATTACAAATTTATTACGTTACGAGCATCTAATGGTATTCAAAATACTTTCATTTCATTTAGTTGGAATGAATAATATTTAAATTTAGAAAGGAAAAAAATTGTTCAAAGAGTCAGCTTTAATTTCACTTTATGAACAAACAACACTTTTGGAATGTTGGAAGTGGAGGGATATGGAGTTTAGTTAAGGTGTAAACACAGATTTTAATTTAAAATTGCAAATCATTGTGTTTTTACAATGATGACAAAATTTGATTCTAAATTTAGACTATTAAGTGAATTAAGAAGGTTGTGATAATTAATAATGAAGCTCTCACACAATCCTCTTTTATAACCTTTTTTTCTTTCTATTGAAATAGATTATAAATTCTTAATATGTAGATCACACTACACTAATCCAAGATATGATATTATATTTGTATGTGTAATGAAAATTATGGAAGATGATTAGTTACTTATTTTAGTCAATCCAAGTCTGAAAGTCAACTAATAATCAAATCTCTTAATAATGTTGTTTTGTGTGTATTATTAAAACAAATTAGAATGAGTATAATACTCCATTTAGTATTATAAATTTTCTCATTTGGTTCAAAGCATATAACAATCACTAATGCAAATTATGATTTGATTTGGGTGAATGCCCCATTAGGCCCCTCCACTTCCCAAGGCTCTATTATCTTCCTATAATTCATTTCCTTTTCTCAACTAACATTATTGAAACATATCCAAGAAAAAGGAAGATAGAGATATTTAAGCCTAAGTTTTCATTTCAAAAATCTTTCTTCATGGGTTAGAGTACTACTCAATTAGGATAATTAATCCTACCTCAATGTCCTTTAATTATGAGTTTAGAGGATTTTATTTTAAAAAGTTTGAAAGACTTTTATAGAAAGGTATTGTGTTGTGTTTTCTTCAAACTAATTTTAAAATATCGTTAAGTACACGTTGTATAATAGACTACTTTGAACTTCTTCATTTATTTAAAGAAAAATGATTTTCTTTTGAAATTTTAGATGAAATTTGAGAAATGAAACTTTAAGTAGTGACCTTCGTCCATTGTTGTAGGTAACTGACATTTGTTTTTTATTTAAAATTTTTAAGTGTTTATACAATATCAAAGGTAATATATTGTAACATTAAAAATTGTTTAGGGTTGCTTAATGTAATGCCCATAAACGGGTCCAAGACCATAGGGTGTTGGGAGGAAGCAAAGTGGAACACATGTCCCAAAGGGTAATGTTAGTGGTTTGGAGTTTAACTAACCGCCTGATCAAGTTGTTCAAATAATAAAATAATTGAATTGACAATTTGCAATCTTGAGCATCTAAATCAAAACATTATTGATACCATTGTCGTCACACGTAATTGAAGCAACGTGTCAGAGAACAGACCTATGATTAGCTCAATTTGACCTAAAGTAGAGAGTATGTAAACTCCATTGATTTTTGTACTTAGATGAGTTAGTCACTCACAATACTAACTTAAACATCACAGGGTAGAAGTAGGCTCAAAACCAAGTTGGTGCACGAATCCTTACACTGCTTAGTCAGAAGTCAAGACCATAAACAATACAATAATTTTAGATATCTACAAATGATTTGAATTAAAAGAAAAAACTTACAATGCCAATTATTTTTTATAAAAATTAATTAGCTTCCAATCTATTTATCAACATAATTAAAAACAATTCATACTTTTAATTATTTCGAATACAACATTATAAACACAGAAAATCATAACTTTAACCTAAAAAAGAGTTATATCAAACGTTGACTGAAACTTCTCTTCTATATTAAACCAGAAACGCCATCCGTTTGAAGAATAGGTAAATTCACAAGAAATATATTTCTACATCGAGCAAACATAAGCACAATTGTTTGTTAAGGCAATTCTACCTTCTTTTTAAGATGTTAGGTTTGAAATATCATTCCATATATTGATGAGATGTTCTAGAAAAAGTAATGATAAAAAGGTAAGTGTGAAGTTGACCATTATCCCCTTCATTTCTTGATTGCATGCTAAAGCAAACAAATACATGACCCAACTAAAAAATCCCATGCAATTTTGGTTACCAACCGCGAAGTCTAATTTTCGTCCGGGGTGATCAAACATAATAAAACAATTAAAAAGTCGAATATTATTAGTTTTAAATTTTGGTATGCTATTTAAAATCTATAAACAAAATTTATTATTACAATGTAGAAATAAGTGTTTATTCAACGTGCCTTTTTATAAATGGATTTTGAGATTAGACGCATTCAAAGGAAATTTTATAAAATACTTTTACTAAAAGTATTTTTCTTTTTGTGTATGTAATTTAGAATTTTTTAAATCACTTTTGATTAGCCAAAATTTGAAATGACACTTTTTTTAATTGGTCAAAAGTATATTTTTACACCTCTATAATCTTAAAAAAATATCACCCCACTTAAAAAGGAAGTCTTTTAGAGGGTGTGTGTCAAATACACACTATATTGGTTTTGTAGTATTATAGTTTATGTGAATGAAATTTTTATACACAAAAACAGTTTTCTAGGGACAAGGCAAGACTTCCCCCTTTTCATTCAATTTTATAAGATGTTTGGTATCTTTCTTAATACTTCATATACCTCAATTTTTTTTGTTGGGTTGAAATTTATGAATTTTGAATAATGATCTAATCAACAATATCTTATAAATATTTTTGCACGATTATTATTTTAATAAGGGAGTGAATCAATAGAATTTGAATCAACAAGTAAAATTGCATACATTTTGGAGTTTATAGTCTAAATTTTACAAATAAGATAATTATTTTAAATCATAAAATTATTAAAAATATTTTTAAATAGAGTGAAATAATATAATTTATGAGTCTATCAATATACAATAATATTTTGGAATAGTTTGGTATATTTGAAAAAATGACGAAATTTTGGTCTGAAAATTCTGAAATGAAAATCAATAAAAAGACAAAAAAAAGAGAGAGCATAATAATGTAGGAATAAATTAGTTGGAGGGAAATAGAAATTGCAATGTGTTAAAAAAGATAAACAAGATTGTACTAAAAAGTAAAGACTGTTGAGAGAAGTGCATAAAAGCAATAAGTTGAAACAGTGGTGAGTGGAGAAGACGAAGAAGCAAAAGAATACCATTTTTGGGGGTGTTGATTCTGAAATTATAGATAAAAATGGAGATTCATTCATCATCTTCACCATGCAAATCCATTTCCCTGAAACCAAACAACCTATATTAAAAAAAAAATAAAGAAGAAGGAGAAATTGAATCTTGTTCGTCTGGCTCAGCCCACACTCGCACCACCACCAGTGCAGTACAATCTCTCACTCACTCAACGTCCCTCTCAAATTTCTCCTGCACTGACAACTCGTATCACCCAGCTGATACGCATCCCTTTCTCTCTCTTAGCTTCAAAAAAGTAAAAATAAAAAGCAGTCTTTCTCTCTCATCTCTGTAACTCTGTTTATCTCACTCCGTATTGTATTCTTTTGAACTTTTGGTAATGTTAGTGAGTGAGTATTATGGGTGGTGGGGCGTGCAGTGGGTGACTGAAAAGGGTGAACTGTGAAAGAAATACCTCAGAGGCTATGGAAAAAGAGCTAATGAGAGAGACACAAAAAACAGAGTGCTTACATTGATATGGCTTTTGCATTTTCTTCACTCTCTTGAAGACAATTTGGTCTTCTCCTTTTTCTTTTTTTCTGCATTTTTTTCCCAGCCATGCTTCTTCCTAAACTCTTCTGTTTCATCATTCTCTCTTCTGCCTTCCTTTGCCTTTCTTATGAACCTCGCAACCCTGAAGGTAATTAACCTTCATCTTGTAGTTTAGTTACTAATTTCCATCTCGATAGTTTCCTAGTATATGTTTCTGTTTTTACTGGGGTTGTTCTTTTTCTGCAGTTGAAGCTCTGATTAATGTGAAGATGGCATTGAATGATCCCCACGGTGTGCTCAGCAATTGGGATGAGGACTCTGTGGACCCTTGTAGTTGGGCAATGATCACCTGCTCCCCTGAGAATCTTGTTATAGGATTGTGAGTTATTTCTTGGGTTTTCACGTTCTTTTTTTTAGTTTTGTGAAATGTTCAGGTGGCTTCAACTTCTGGGTTTTGTTTTCACAGAGGAGCTCCGAGTCAGTCTCTTTCCGGAAGCTTGGCTGGGGCGATTGGGAACCTTACAAATCTTCGCCAAGTGTAAGAGATCCGACTGTTTTAATTAGTTTAAATCCACTTAAGTCTTGTTTTTCTGCTGTTCTTGAAGCAAGTGATATGAAATCTTTTTGGAGTTTCGAATTTGTTTTGGTTGGAAGTGTGGTTTTCTTTGCTCTGTTTAGTCGAAATCGTAATTAAGAGTTATGCCTTCTTGTGTGTTCTCCCATCTACTACGTTTTCACAACAACAAAATCCTGGTGTATGATAGTTCCTTCAAAAACATAGCGCACCATGGATTTGCCAAGCTTCGTTTTGTTTTTCTTACTGTTTTATTTCCTATCCAAATTTGAAGGCTACTGCAGAACAATAACATTTCTGGTCCAATTCCCATTGAACTTGGAACTCTCCCATTGCTTCAAACATTAGATCTCTCAAACAACCGGTTCTCTGGTCCAATACCAACATCTTTTGCTGAGCTGAACGGTCTACGCTATCTGTAAGTATTTGAAAATTTTCTCCCCTGTATTTTCTGTTTGGCTTTCTGGAATATGGAGGAGGTAAAAAACATCTCAGAATTTACACACTTTCTTCAGAGATTTCATCATTTTACATGTACGACTCCAATGAAATTTCAATTTCTGAAGTTGGACTTTTTGCTATTATTCGATGCTCTTTATTCTCAATTTTTCTTAGACCATGTAGTTGATGCATAAGTTGCTGCTTGTCTGCTTGCTCCTTTTCTGTTATTTATGAAAATAACTTGCTCTTTCTTATTTTGTCTTGTAATGAGTAGGAGGCTGAACAATAATAGCTTGTCCGGGCCTTTTCCCTTGTCTTTGGCCAAAATCCCCCAGCTTGCTTTCTTGTGAGTATTCTTTATTTTGTTTGTTTTCTATCGCCTGTCTTTCTTTGTCTTGACTATTAAGAAATTTTCCTTCTACCCACGACTTTTCTGAAGTTCTAACAATTGTTTTCTAATATTTTAATCTGGGGTTCTGTTTAAGTTATCACTTGAATCTTGCAGGGACTTGTCTTTTAACAATCTCAGTGGACCAGTACCTGTGTTTTCAGCCAGAACATTCAAGTATGACTCACAAGCATGCCTCTCTGTCTCTATCTCTCTCCCCCTACACTTTGTTGAATGTTTTGTTTTAATTTCTGTTTTGGTTTCTGTTAACACTCCAGTGTGGTGGGGAATCCTATGATATGTGGAAGTAGTCCTAATGAAGGTTGCTCTGGCTCAGCCAATGCCGTTCCTCTTTCTTTTTCTCTAGAATCATCCCCTGGTAATTGGTGTTACTTAATCTCCCCATCTAAACTAAAGTCTATATGTTTATTGGCTGTAACTCGTGATGTGACTGTTATGCTCCTAATTCATGAATATTAGGACGGCTTAGATCCAAAAGAATAGCAGTGGCACTTGGGGTCAGCCTCAGTTGTGCTTTTCTGATTCTCTTAGCACTCGGAATTCTTTGGCGCAGAAGAAATCAGAAGACCAAAACTATCTTAGACATCAATGGTCAGTATTATCAAGCTTCCATTAATTAGACTCTATAAACAATTTCTGTAACTAGACACTTGAATTGAAACTCGAATTTTGTAGTACACAATCATGAAGTTGGGCTTGTGCGCTTAGGCAACCTGAGAAACTTTACTTTCAAAGAGCTCCAATTAGCAACAGACCATTTTAGTTCCAAGAATATACTTGGGGCTGGAGGGTTTGGTAATGTGTACAAAGGAAAGCTAGGAGATGGGACTATGGTGGCAGTCAAACGGCTAAAAGATGTAACAGGTACTACTGGAGAGTCTCAGTTTCGCACAGAGTTGGAGATGATTAGCCTTGCTGTACATCGTAATCTGCTTCGATTAATTGGTTATTGTGCCACTTCTCACGAGAGGCTCTTGGTGTATCCATACATGTCAAATGGCAGTGTAGCTTCCAGGCTCAGAGGTTTGTCTCTGTTTACTTTGCTGCTATTACTTTCATTGTATATATGGTTTAAGGGAAAAAGAAACGAAAAGAAAAAAACTTAATTTCACTTGTGAATATACTGCTTTTTCTGGCATAGTTTGGTCTTGATGGACCCCACAAGTTATGAGTGGGTCACTAAAAAATCTGAATCTTTGCAGGTTGAAAACCATCCTTAGAACAACGGTTGACTGTGTATTTACCTTTTTCTTGAACCAAAGTAGTTTCTCATTGGACATTACCAAACAACATTTTCTCCAACTCAAACATCCCTATCGAGAAAATTTCAGGACCACTTTCTGGGTTTATTTTTCTCGCATATACTCAAAGAACTATCAAGACGAGGAACAAGATATCACCAAACAAAAGATACCATTTTCTTGATGAGCCTGGAAAAGACTTTTAAATTGAAGACATGTGTTTTTGTTAGAAAATGCCTAACAGATCTTCTTTCAACTGCCATAACACTGATGGATAAACAGTAACATGCACATTTGTATAAAACAGGTAAACCAGCCTTGGACTGGAACACGAGGAAGAGAATAGCAATTGGAGCTGCAAGAGGTCTGCTGTACCTCCATGAGCAATGTGATCCTAAGATAATCCATAGAGATGTTAAGGCAGCTAATGTGCTTCTGGACGACTACTGCGAAGCTGTAGTTGGTGATTTTGGACTTGCAAAGCTTCTTGACCATGCTGATTCTCATGTGACCACTGCAGTTCGTGGCACCGTTGGGCACATCGCTCCTGAGTATCTTTCAACTGGCCAATCTTCTGAGAAAACTGACGTGTTTGGGTTTGGCATTCTGTTGATAGAGCTGATTACTGGTCTGAGAGCTCTTGAATTTGGGAAAACAATTAACCAAAAAGGCGCCATGCTTGAGTGGGTAAGTCTTACTCTTTAACTATAATCTAAAAGCTATCATAGGTAGCTTGACTTTATCAATGATTGAAGCTAACGTCGTCAGTTCCTTCTTTTGATGCTATAATGATTTCTATTGGTAATAGAGCATGGAAAATTTTTCATTGAGATATTTAATTTGGCTATTGAAATTATACCCATACGGATGGGGCTGAAAAGGGGAAACTCCTGTGGCAGGTAAAAAAGATACAACAGGAAAAGAAGGTGGAATTGCTTGTGGACAGAGAGCTAGGCAACAACTATGATCAGATTGAAGTTGGGGAAATGCTGCAAGTGGCTCTTCTTTGCACTCAGTATTTACCCGCTCATCGTCCCAAGATGTCGGAGGTGGTCCGAATGCTTGAAGGTGATGGCCTTGTTGAGAAATGGGCTGCTGCCCACACTCATAATGACTTGCATGTCAACCTTTTTCATTCACGAAACAGCTGCAAAAGTACATACAACCCCACAAATGTATTGAAGAATAATGGTAATGAACGAGAACATTCAAGCATGTTAAGTTTAACAATGGATGACGACGATGACGAGCGATCTCTAGACTCCTATGCCATGGAACTCTCCGGTCCAAGATAGTAACGAAAGTCAGGGAAAAAGGAATCGTACAATTCATTGCTTTAATTCTTTACATTGCCAAAATCAAGGAGAAAAAGATGGGGCTTCAATGTTGGTTTCATAAACTCTGTACCTTTTTTCTTTCTTTTTGTTTTTTATCTGTCAATATTCTGGGTTGGAGTTGGACTTGTAAATATATGATATTCACTTGGTCTTCTTGAAATGGTGCCATTCTATAACAGTAGAAAGGAAGGAAAAGAAAAGGCAAAGCTTGTATAGGGAGAGAGACTTAGATAAACAGAACAGAGTGAGACACTATTCAAAGGAATGGTTTTGACGATCTTCTCTTAATTTTAAGAAATGGGTTTTTTCATTCCATTGTTATGTGAATTTGTGGGGTCGATGTTTTTGAGTTGTGAGCTCTGAGAGGTCAATTCTTTCTCAGTGTCACGCGGTACTCTTTTCAGTTCCTTCTTTTAGCGTTTCCAATACCTCTACTGGCTGTAGTGAGTAATGAGAATCTGTGACTATAAAATACAAAACAAAAAAAGGGTGTCTTATTCCACTTTGACCGAATTAGGTTTCTTCCTTGAAAGGGAACTGTCGGCAAAGTCTTCCGTCATCTTGAACCCTCAAATCAATGAAAGTCCTTTTCTTTCTCTTTGCTCTGTCTTAATCTCTATAAATTGTCATGTATATGCTTACAGAAACCTATGTTTTTCTTACTTAGTAACTTATAAGCCAGTTTTTGATTTGTCACTGCCATGGGTGATGGTTGGTGTCCACCCAGGCCCACCCTCTCGGTGCCTTCACAGAGCCAAGTTGGCCAATGAGATCATTGCATGAAAGGGAAACCAAACACATACAATGACTCGATTCATCAAGTTTGGTACTAACCAACAATGTAACAGTGAGAAAACGTATAAATAGAAGGATTTCACCTTATTATTAAGATATGCATCATTTTGTAGCTTGACGTAATACTACTACAATCTAATTTTTGACTTTGCATGAATTGCATATGCACTTTAGGCCCTATTTCAAGGTGAGTTTTTGAGTTCCAAGTTCAATAAGTTTTCTAATTGTTTACATTCATTTAGTTGACTTATGTTTATGTTGAAAATCTCAGTAAGCAATGTTGAATGATGAAGTTTTGTATTTCAAAAGAAATTTTGAAGATTACTCAAAAAGTTGAAAATAAGATGAGATTAATTTGATAACCATTACATTTAATATTTTTGGTAATCAATCTTATAATACTACTTCCGCTAGTTGATTTCTTTGTTTTAATGTTATTTTTTGATTTGTAAAATTTGACAAATTTAAATGTTCACTGTGCACAACTTTATTTTCCCTTCATGCTTCATTTGCAGTTAATTTATATGGGGTCTTTACAAGTTACAACTAGAGTATAAATTTTACAATGCATTCTGTTTTGTATTGTATCACAGCAGCGAGATCTATGTTCGATTTGAATATGAGGTTTCGATAACTTCAATTCACTGAATTCCTTATTCACACAACAAGGCTATGACACCATATAAGTTCATCTACTTCACAACTTCCTGATGTTGGTCTAGGAAACTTCTCCTTTGAAATACTCCCATCCTCTAGATCAACTTAACCTTGAGGGAAAAAAAAACATCATCACACACAAAGTGTATATGCAGAAACTATATGTATGGAGTACTGTTAAAGTGTTGGCCTCTAAATCGAAAGACGAATATCCCTGAATAAAATCAATTTTCAATTTTCAATTTCATGTATAATACTTGAACAAGATGAAACTATAACATATTCCCAAAAAGAAGGGGCACTTCCTATGTTCAACAGATATTTGTGTCTTATTACTCATTCAAAACTTTTGAGTACTTTAGAACATCAAGCAAAAATAAAAAGGAGGCACTGCATTTACTCCCCATATCGCAGTATAGATTCAGATAAGAAATGATTGGCTCTATGTCAAACATGTTTAGTTTAGAGTTTTTATTATTGATCCACACAAAAGAAGGAATGTCCACTTTATTAAAGATACGTAGTGACTACAAATTCTTTTAGATCTTTTTTAACAATACTTAGTATCGGTACCTTCTTGTATCCACCACTAATAGAAGTCTAGGTCATGTGTCTAATCTAATATAGCTTAAAATCGAACTCAACAATAGGCAATGCAGAGGAACCATTCCCGTGAACACAACGTTGTACCCTCCCTCTACTCAATTGCATCAGAGAAGTCTAAGATCACGTGTCTATAATATAGATGAAAATTAAACTCAACAATAAGCAATTTAGAGAATGGATGAAAGTTGTATGTATAAATTTGAAATAAAGAAAGCATAATAAAAGATCAAAAGATATAAACAGTATATATAGCAAAATATGTGTACCAGAACTTGAACAAGCTTGTGATAGTATGAGCTTTCAAATATGAGCAGTAGCCCACCGTGCTTGACATGAACAAGCATTAACATTTGGGCAAGTTGAAGACAGGAAATCAATGAAATATCACCACTGATCTTTACTTATAAAGTAGCCTGTGAAAGATCAAGATTAGTAAATTATTATCGAAGTACATAAGAGTCACTGTTTCACCACAGCATTTTTTATAGTTTCGATGAACATTTGGATGAGACAACTTTGCTGCAACACTAAACTGTATAAGTACTACATATGGAAGAGGAAGAAGAAGAAGAGAAGGATGAGTTGAACTGTTCCAGATTTCAGCTCTGTCACTGTGGATTTTACTTTCTAAATCACTAAGCATTTTGATTAATGCTTTCAGAGACATGGAACTTGATTCTTATTAGCGAAAAAATTGAGTAAAAAAATTGCAGGAGAAAAAAGGATATGACAATTGGTTGACGAATGTTGATTCAGAAACGCATTATTGTCGGCATTAAACTTAAATTACCCCCAAATTTTGGCACGTACAGATCAATGTCTTCGGTGCCGTCCGGATCTAATTTTTTTAAAAATGTTTTCACAAGATCATATCGTGATTCATTTTTTTTTTCATAAGCAACAAAATGGTGATATGAATATCAAACTGAGAATGATTCGCCACATTCACCGGCGGTCTGAATTTCTTGCATAAGATCGGAGATGTGAGGGACGATGAAGTTAGCCGTAATAAAGAGCGGCCCATTTTTATGAATAAATTGATAGGCTGGCCCAATGGGCTAAACTCCAGTGAAATTGATTTGTGAGCCCAGTAGGTAAGTATTAGGCCCATACGGGCTATTTCTTAAAGAAGAGTTGTGAGTTTTAAAACTCATTATGCCCAAAAAAATGAATAAATTGATAGATGACTCAAATGTTTGGGTTATTTGTGTATGAAACCTCAAAAGTTAATTGCATAACTGTTTAGCTAAGGTAAACCAAATAAGAGCTTAGGTAAGGTAAAGTATTGGTTGATGACTAATTAGTCTAAGAATTTGTTTACTCAACAGTTTAAAACATATTGATTTGCAAATAAGAATTTTGTTTGTATTTCAGTTGGAGCAGACTCAACTTACTAAACACATATGATCAGTTACAGGATTGAATTGATTTGATGTGTTTATTAAGTTTAGATTTGTCAAAATAGTTTCAATTACGTCATTCTATTTTAAACTATGGTGCAATCTTTGTCAATAATACCATTGATAAAGTGTTGAAATGACTTCCATTTTAAATTGTTATATTGTTTATCATACTAGATCATTGACTAGAAAATTATTACCTAGTGAATATAATATCAGTTATGTTTCAAAGAAAACCCCATTAGCTTAAACGCTCTTCAACTAAAATGTTTCGAAAGAGTGACTTGACCCTTGTGATCATTATCAATCTACTTTATTTATTTCGTAGTCTAAAGGATTTGAGAGCCTCACAATCAAACACATTAGTTTTATGAATCATTTTGTGGATACCATGGCTCACGCACAACTCTCCAAACTTAACTACTCTAGTTCAAAGGCTCTTCAAAATTTACGGAATAGTAGTGTTAGTTGTAAATTGAAGAAAATTTGTACTATTTTCGTGAATAATTATTTAGTATCGTTCATACCATATTATTATTATTTGTTGATGTTCAAATATGGACAGAAAATGAGAAATACACTTGACCTTTTAGGTGCCTCCAATGCTTAAGTCAAATAGTGAAAAAGTTTGCAAGCTAAAGAATTTGAGAGTAGGATTCAAACTCTCTCATACGAAGTTGACAATATATTTATATAAATGATTGACCAGTTGTTTCAATAGAGTTTGAGAATTGCTTGAGGATAATCATACAATTTTATCAAGCAGAGAGAATGGTCTATTTCACATTGGATAGGGTTAGGTCGAGGCCAAACATTTTTCCTAAGACCCATTTTTGGTTTTAAGGTGATACTTTGGGTTGAGAAATGATAAAAAATGCCCCTCATTAGTTGTTTTTCTAAGCTCGGCTTCATCCTTTAGTCTTGGCCAAGGCTAAACACATTAATTTAGGCTTTGACACCTACTAACTCTCTCCTCTATTTGATATAAATCTTATTATTTTATCAATATCATTACTTCGATCTTTATTTTATGTCAATTATTTAGAATTAATTATGAGAGTAATTGAAAAAGATAGTAATGAAAAAAAAAAAGAAAAGAAGAAGTAAAAACGTTTGAAACATGACGTGGAAAAATGAGACTCAACAGGTAACCATTTTGAGGGTGTTGAAATGAGCTTATCAATCCTTTCAACTTTCTATGTTTTTATTTGTTTATTAACATTTCAAAAGAAAAAAAATAAAAGAAAAGCAATTTGGAAATGAAAGGATCCATGTTACTTGGAGACTTGGAGTTGTAAATAATCTTATGATTACTTAATATCATCTTGTGAGTCTCCATGTGCTTTTTGTAATATTATTATATTTTAAAGTAGGCTTCACATTCACATGATGAACATATTTGTTATTCTAATTTTATTTATTATATATGGAAGCAAACACTTATATAGGATTAGGTAAATAATAACTAATAATTATAATACTCTTCAATCTTCACCATTCCTAACTTTAAATATTTCCATTCTTGTACTTCAATAAATAGTATAGTTCTAAAATATTTTAATATTTTTTTTCCTGCTTGTTTACTTTTAAAATTAAAATAAACTTCACCAACATATGAGGGGAAAGATTTGAGGTTTTTTTTTTACTTTGACATGTATTATATGTATTGATTTTGAAATTTTGAAATTCGGTTCTATCACACATAGTGATAAGTAAATAATTGACATTGATAAGCTGAAGCATTAGGATGAGTTACTTTTAAGCTAAGTTTCTCAATAAACTTGAAGAGTTGCGCACTTGAAATTTCAAAAGTCATTTAGACACCCAAAAGTCATAATGAATCTAGAAGTTCAGGTTCATTCACATATTTAATGTTTTATGTAGTTTTATCTATTATAGTAATTGAAAGGGCATAAAGTTAAATGTTGTGTCATTTCATATAACATTTTTAATTAGTATAAATAGAGTTGCAATTTCCACATTTTGGAACACAACTTGAATTTGAATGAAAATTTTCATTCAGTGTTATTGTCTCTCAAGTTTATGTTTTTTTTTTTGTATTCTTGTGTTAGAATGCATGTTTAGGACTTTCAATCTAGTTTGATCAATTAGATTGTGAAGAGTTCGAAATGTTAAAGTTAGAAACAAGTTCTTCTTTCTTCTTGATCTTTGATCAATCTTTTCAAGCAAAAATTTGTTTAGCTTTCTTGGGGTTGTTTAACAATTAGTTTAATCGAGGTTATTCTTATTAGCGTTGTGGGGGTTCACCTAGAATAAGGGAAGTTCTCAAACGTGATTGAGGTAGTTTTGTTTATCACATAGTATAGATGTTACCCACAACATGTCTTAGCAATTACAGAGATTAGAGCTAATCAACAGAAAGAGAAACAAACAATAGCGCACATAAGTTAGTAACTCAGTTTTGGTTATATATCTAAGTCGAGGGACACTATGTCTAGAAAAAATAATCCATTAATATAATCAAGATAAGTGATTACAACGTTGTACTTATCTAAACAACTAGGTTCCGACCTCTAGATACAAGACCTATCTCTTGAACTTAGGTTACCCTTGAGGGTGTGAGCCTCTCTCTCACTTTAAGTTCTTCTTGCAAACGGTGATTGTGCCTTAGGATCCTCTAAGGTTGAGAAATCATTCTCGAATGATTAGACTTTAGGCTCTCCCTAAAGCTTTATATTGCCTCACATAACGAATGCAATCTTAGTAGAGACAATGTTATGAGTTTATTGCTACACTCAAACAAAAATTCACATATGCAAATACACAACACTAAATCGAAAGTTATAATCTAACAAAGCTCCATTATCAAACTCATAAAACAATACATACGACAACCCTAGTAAAGGAGGCTTGTCGAGCATAAATGACACAAGGAAACTATACAAAATATCCCTTCAATAAATCAACATAGCATCGAAAAAGGAAACATCTTAGCAGATAAAATATGTATAATAAAATAATTATAGAAAGAAAGGAACAACATCTTTTTGACAAGATCTCACTAAAACGCATTTTAGGACAACCCCACATCAACTCAAGAAACAAGCACTAGAAATTTTAAACAAATATATTTAGCCAATATAAAAAAACTAACACAAATATTTGAGAACAATTTATTAATTAAAATTTCGGTGGAGAAAATTATCGACAGAACCATGGTCTCCAAAATCGGAGAATGAATGAAGAGGACATTTGATGTTGGAACACAATAGAGACAAAAGGAGACATCTCTTGGGGTCCAAAAATTATCCTTACAAAAATCCCAATTCTCATACATTCCTATGAACCAATAATTCATATCTCTTATGTTTATAATAACAAAACAAAAATAATAAAGTGCCCTTTTTCGGATGTATGTGTCATTCTAATCTCTATAATACAAAACAATCATTTCAATTTTTATAATTTGAATATACTAATTTTATATTCGATAAATTAGAAAATGTTACTTGAATTCTTAGCTAAATTATAAAAAAAATAAGTTTTTAAAAGCTATTTTCTTTAGTTTTCAAAACACTCCTATATTATACTATTAATAAACAAGTAATTAATAAATAAAAGAATTTTGAAGGTAGAAATAATATGGTAAACTTAAGTATAAAAAACAAAATGAGGTTTTATTAATATTTACTAAATTAATTAAATTTTTTTATTTCTTAATTATTTAAAATCAATTTAATAGTGGTAAAAAACAGTGAAGGTGAAGTAATTAAAATTCTTTTAAATTAATTAATAAACATTAAAAATTAAATATGTATATTTAATGAAGTGAAAGTTAGTATAAATCTTACAAAATTCAAACTTCAACAGCACATTTTAAAATTTAGAAATTAAAATTGAAATCAATATGAAACTCAAAATTTGTAAACTAAAAATATAATATTTCATGAAGAGAAACTTAAAAAGAAAAAAAATATATTCTCCCGATAATAATTAGAATTTACGAATTAGTGTATAAAAAAAAAGTAGCATAAGAAAAAAAGAAAAAGAAAGAAACTCAAAGGCATTGCCCACTCCTTGCATTTAATTTAAGTATGGTTTTACTTTTCTATACGCATTATAGCATATGAATTGATGGACCACGGAATGACGTTATGCACAAATGTCTTGCATTCAAACGGAACACTATTGAGTCCCTATTTTTTGTTTTTTCCCCCACTAACCAACACACTTGTCTTCCCTTTTTCTAATTTCACAAATAAACGTACTTTTTAAAATTCTTTAATTTATACTTTTTTTTAAAAAAAATGTAGACTGATTTGTTGATGGGCTGCCTAATAAAAATTTTAGTTGATTCAAACTCTAATAAACATCAATTAAAAAACCACTAAACTCATATAAAGCATCAATTTTATGCGAATTTAGAAAATAAAGCAGAATAAGATTTGTTGGTTAAGATAAAGAGTTGATTAGGGATAAAAGAGTTGGTGGAGGCGGAGGGTGATGAGGGAGGAGAAGGGAAGGCCGCCCAAAACGGAATGGGAAAAAGAAACTGAGGGATACAAACGGGAGTCCGATTGGACGTCCACGTCGGTGTATGTCACCTTCTTCCCTTTCTATTTATTTATTTATTTACTTACCTTTCTCGAACACATAACTGCGGTTAATAATTAATTTAAAATCATGTAAGAAAAAGAAAAAGGCTAAATTACGCTACAAACTTCATAAAAACTTGGAGTTCGTCTTTCTCTTCTCTCTCTCTCTCTCTTTTTCTCTTAATCTTTTCAAAAGCTGCGATTCTTCTTCTTCATCCATCGTCGATTATATTTTGTAGGCTGTATCGTGAATTCTCCATTAAAGCAGCCCCAACTCTTGCATTCCTCTGCTTCTCAGCGTTTTTTCACGCAACTTAAGCTTATCATTCTTCTGCTCGCAATAAGCTCAGAGATTTCTGGGTTTTTCGGGTTCGTCTTAATATGCCCACGCAATCTGTTGTCTTATCATTTGATGTTCTGATGTTTTGAAGATTCTATTTTAGTTTCGTGTGCTCTGCATAAGGGATTTATTTAAAACTTTTGAAGGGTTCTTCTTTTCGATCAATTGAGATCCACCCAATTAAGAATTATCTCTGTATTTGATTCCGTGAACATTTGTACTCTTAGTTTTTTTTTTTTTTTTTGTTCTTTTTTTAGTTAAAATGGGAATTCTCTTTCTGTTCCTTTTACTGTTTGGGTCTACTTTTGACAAAGTGAGTTTCATGTTTTGGTTTGTTGCCTCTTGATTTATTACAATTTATGGATTTCTGTTTTCTCCACGAATTGGCTGCATATTCTTCTTCGATAAATCATGTGTTTTGGTTAAAAGGATTTGATTTTTGAACCAATTTGTGCCTGTGTGGGTGTTTAATGGGTTGTTGTCTTTCAGGGTCCTGTCAGAAAATGAGAGGCGTTAATCGATATGCTCGTCACCTCCGATCAGCTTTTTCTCAAAAAACATGCAATCATACGGATGTTCTTCGACGAGTGCAAAGGCAAAGGCAGCTGATGCATACCAATTCCGAGTGTCTTTTTATTGTCAAACCAGATAGAAACAGATTTATAAACTTAAGAACTCTGTCAGTAGACGCAGCTAAACTTTCTAATGGAGGTATGTTTCTGTCTCCCCCATGAACATAGCCTAGCATTTTAAGTTTCATGTGCGAAACCGGATAGTTATGTTTTTAATTTGGACTTTGGGGGTTCAATTGCAGATTATAACGTGGCAGGGCCACTTGTTGAGTATGAACGTAGAATTGCTGCTGGTGATCTTGTGGATGGTGATAGCTGTCAGGTAAGGCCACTAGTTTCCCCTGCATCTTCATCGTTTATATTTAGAGATAAAAGTGAGTTAGATATGAAATAGTTAATGAAGAATTCACTTTTGGAAGCTTTATTTTATAACCCTTACCTTCTGCATCTACCTGCTTTTAAGAACCAAAATGGCTGATCAACCCAAACTGGAATAAACATAAATATGTAGAATTTCGCTGTAAACCTACTGTTGGATTAATCTTAATGTTATTTGATTTTGATTTGAAACTATGTTTTTCGTTCATAAATTACATGTCTGCTCATTTGATTTAAACCTGTTGAAATTAATTTTCATAGTCACCTTGCAGGTAGGCACCCTGAGGGAACTTCAGAGACTCTATGACGAACTTGTTAATTCAGCTGAAGCATGCCGGTTGGATCGATATGCAGTATCAGAAAAATCAGGAAGGTAGTTCTTCCATCATGTAGTTGTACTGCTTGTGTACGGATTATTCAAACTTATTTAATCTTTTAGCTTCTTATTTGCTAGATTGTTCTTATTATTAATCTTCTTTTTGTGGTCTATGGCAGGAGTAGATGGTTGTGGTCTCGCTTCATTCCTCAGTCATCGTACTCTCCAGTTAAAGGCTTATATCTCTATGGAGGAGTAGGCACTGGAAAAACTATGTTGATGGATTTATTTTTCGATCAGTTGTAAGTTTGTTGAACTCATGAATTGACTAACTTGTTCTCCAACCTCCTTGTTTATTTTCCTGCCTTTATAATGATAACCAACTATTTTAATTTCTTTTTGGGATGAAGTCTAGTCAATTTATGCTATCCATTGTCTGTTTTCTCTTACTGGCTCCTTGTCTTAGAATTATTTTCTTCTCATAGACCCAGCAATTGGAGGAAAAAGAGGATTCATTTTCATGACTTCATGTTGAACGTTCATAGTCGTTTGCAGGTGAGATTTACTATTGTCTTCATTAGCAGTGAATGTTTTTAAATGAAATCTTCAGTACTAACACTAAGATTATGACATCTAGTTGAAGTGGAGTGTCTTATTTTTTCTGAAATCTCCTGGTTAAGAATGCCCTGTTTTTTTTTTCCTTTCTTTTTTTGGTTCCCCCAATGGGGTAAAAGAAATTCTTGCTAAGTTTGTGTAACTTAAACCGAAAAACCATTTAAGTTAGGACTATTGAGTCATCTGAGTTCTACAATTTGGAAACTAAATATATTTCTGTTTACCCTACTTTTTTGCTCACTCTGTATCCTGGTTGAAGGTAATCACATCAATCTTTTAACATGTTGTGTATTCTCTTTTGATAAACTAATAATTCACCTGATTTTGTGGAATGTGGATATCTAAATAAGCATCTTTCTTGAATGCATATTCTGACAGCGGCACAAGGGTGTTGCTGATCCACTTGAAGTCGTTGCAGGAGAGATTTCAGATGAGGCAATTTTATTATGCCTGGATGAATTTATGGTACTTTTTCAATTTAACCGTTTTTTTTTTGTTTGTATATCGTATCTCTTGGCCTTTTACTTTGGTAACATTAGTAAATTTTCTTAGTGTTCTGTCTTTCATAGGTGACAGATGTGGCTGATGCATTGATACTAAATCGTCTATTTGGACATCTCTTTAGCAATGGTGTTGTAAGTACTTGCTTTTACAGTTTATTTTTATATTCAACTATCATAAGATATCGTGTTTGGTTTCAGACATAACTTAAAAGGTTGTTTGTATCTGATCGAGGGAAGTGTAGATCCTGGTTGCAACATCAAATCGTGCTCCCGATAAACTCTATGAAGGTGGATTACAGAGAGATCTTTTCCTGCCCTTCATTTCCACATTGAAGGTACATTTTTGGACAGTAAAATCTCAGTCAGTTTTACCTTTTAGTTCAACTATATAAACGTCAGGGACACTCTTGAATTAAACCACCCATTCTAACAATTGTTATCTGAATCTAGTGCCAATCTAGTTGATGTAAGCTCGGTCATTTATGATTTTTCCACTCATTAATTTGGAAGGTGTCATGATGTAGGAAAGGTGTGTGACTCATGAAATCGGTTCAGCAACTGACTATCGGAAATTGACTTCGGTAATTATTCTAATTCCATACAGTAGAAGCTAGTTGAGTAAAAAGTTCTGAATTATTATATATTTTATACCAACTCTTGACTGCAGGCAGAGCGAGGGTTCTACTTTGTTGGAAAGGACTCATCTATCTTTCTTAAGCAAAAGTTTCAACAATTGATCGGTAAAAGTATACCTGGTCCACAAGAGGTGGAGGTAGTGATGGGCAGGGTTCTGCAAGTAAGCGCCCAGTTTCATTGTAGGATGATTTGAGTAACTTATATCCTCCAATATTGTTATTTAGCATTTTCACTACTTTTAGGTTCCATTGGGAGCAAATGGATGCGCGTATTTCCCTTTTGAGGAACTCTGTGACAAGCCTCTAGGAGCTGCAGATTATTTCGGGCTGTTTAGTAAGTGATCTTTCAGGATGACATTTGCCTTCGTATTGGAGGGTAATGTTAGGAATGCGAATCATATTTTTAATACAAACCTCAAGATTTTTAGGTGTGGAGATGAAGTATAATTTAAGATCCGATTGTGATGAGCAATAGGTAGTTTGATGAGACAGGTTCATCTTATCCTTGGCAGGAACCGTTAACAGTGAATGCTTGTTAGGTTTTCAGAAATCGTTAACCACTAGAAGCCTGATATTTTGGATTGAAACTCCTTTAGTTATTCAAATTTCTAGTTTAATTCCAAGTGGTTTTTTACTTGTTATTGTGCTAAATTTTTAGTCTAACTTGCTTATAGGATTTATTTTCAAGTATTTGCTGTCTTCCTTATGCAGAAAAATTCCATACTCTGGCATTGGAAGGTGTCCCAATATTTGGACTCCACAACAGAACAGCAGCATATCGTTTTGTCACTTTGGTTGATGTAAGTCTGACTTCATATTTGGATATTTTTTACTTTTGTAGCCTCAATTTACGTGGAAGTTTGTTACTTTTGTGACTTCAACCAGTACTTATCCATTTGTTTGATGACCTACAATGCCACTCCTTCGATGTGTTATATTTGTTTATACAAGTCATATACCACTACTTCGTCCAGTATATTCGAAAATGACCATGATATCAATAAGAACTTATTCTCACGATTGGTTGACCTCATAAAGATGTGTTCTTCAATAATAGAGGTCGAGATTTGACATAATAGTTTCAGAAAATAGGGCAATGAGAAAAAAAGGTCGCCATGTTTAGCTATCAGAAAGATAAACTTGACTCGTCCCCTTGGTTGGAAAGAATTCAAACTGCTTTATAGAATTTTAGAATTTGGTTCTCTCTCATGCTTTCCTTATGTGATGATAGGTAATGTATGAAAATAAAGCAAGACTATTATGTACAGCTGAAGGAAGTCCTCACGAACTTTTCGAAAAGATTGTGACCATCTCTGATGCTCAACAAATTGCACCTAGAACATCCACACGATCGAGGAAGAATGACGTTTCTGATCTCTGTGTGGACAACGAGTTGGGTTTCGCCAAAGACCGTACAATTAGTAGGTAAGGCATCCTCCTAGTATACATGGCATGTATATATAATTCCATTCAGTATCCACATCTATATTCATTTTCAGCTGCTAATGTTGATATCATTTTTGATGTAGATTAACAGAAATAAACAGCAAAGAATACCTGGAACAACATGCTGGACTCGTAGCAGAGAAACGAAACTGGCAAAACGGCGATGATCAGGATGCTTCACAACCATAATTTCTGCATCCACTGTCTTCCAGATTAAGCAGATACCATTTTTGTTACTGCATTTCACTATTTTAACTTACTAGAATTATATATTTTAGTGATCAGAAATAAAGATAAGTAAATTGAAACTTTTCGTTTTATACAAACTAACAATTGTACCCACACATTAGCAGACTCAAAGTTGGGATATTTTTTTTCATCATGAGAAGTTGTGTAAATATGAAGGTTGAAATAAAAGTACACCCACCCGAATTCTTGATTCAAAACATTATAGTTTGTTATGTGGATGAAAATCAATATAAACTAACTTGTTGAAAAATTAACAGATGAACATTTTCTTTATGTCAGCAATGATGTGCCAGATTTGAAACTCTGCATTTTAAAATGAAATACTTAACGCCTTGATTTGCAAGCTTAACATACTAACATTTATTATCTTTTGATATATATAATACGCACAAAATGTTAAATTATTGAAGAAAATTGATGGATCTGCAGCCAAGGAAGACGAAGATAGACCGTTTTGCAGAAAATAAATAAACAAATAATTAAACAAATAATTAAACGTGACGATTTAAAAAAGTGGACTATGAGGTATGCCATTTATTTTGTCAGTTAAATACAATGTATTATATTATTTTTCTTTCTTTTCCTCTTTGTCAAGAAGTTCTCTTACGTGTTTGGCCTATCTTCCAAATACAATTAATCATAGATTTAAGATGCTTTGTATAATTACATTAGCTTAAACTTTATGGTCAAATAGTGATTGAGGATAAATGAAACTATGATTATATTATTATGTGACAGGAACTTTAGTTTATAATTTCAAACTCAACAAATATAGCAAGATGGATATTTAGTTTTTGTGTAAGAATTGTTATTTAGTTGGGAATGGAAATTGGAAAAAATGTTGGGCACCATGTATAAATGGGGCCGATGGGGATGGAGGAAATTTTTGCTCGTGAGAGGGTGACATAATCATATCTCTACTGATTCATTAATTGTATTGGTATGTTTACTAAAATAATTGAATCTGTTTTTATTAGAATGTCTAAGAAAAAGATGCTTTCATTTTTGTAATGAGTGCACAATTTCTTACCTCTTCCTATATGTTTCCTTGCTGAATTTATATTATTTATATTTGTGTTCTTGAATGTCTTTTTGGGGTTTAACTCTTTTGTCTCTCTTATTGTGAGGTTTTGGCGGTAAGTTTTAACTTCATCAAGGATATAATTCTAACCTTCTATAAAACAATAAATATTTTTCAATTTGATAATTTTTATAGAATAACATACCTTGATTTTTTATAATGTGTTTTTTTTTTTTTTTTGGAGAATTTGTGTTTTCTCTCTATTTTCTTCTTTTAGAACTTAATTAAGTCTTTTTGCTATAGAGAAAAGATTAATCCATATGATTCTTAATCTTAGGAGAAACCTAAGCATTGACGAATTTAGTATAGGTCTAAAAGGGGCTCAAACCATTCTCAATTTTATGTTCTTTATATTGTATATATATATAAACCTAAACTAATACAAATTTTAGAAGTTAATCCAATGGTAAAACTATCTTTCAACCCTCATAGATCTAGGTTTAAACCCTACTCCTTACATTTTCTTCTATATTATTTTTACTAATTTATAGAGCTTCCCGTCAATAAATTTTTTGGATCCGCCTCTAAAACTAAGAATTCTTGTTTTGAAACACATTTGAAACAAGCAAATGAAAAGAGGAATAATGCAATTTGAGATTTCTTCTCAAATTTGGGGAAGCATACATTCTTCATTTATGAGTGAGTTGTTTGCGAGCCTCCATTGATGTTGTCTAGTAGATTAAAAAAAACACTTATTAGTGAAGTTCTTTTCATCAAGAATTTGTCTCGATTGGAAATCAACATAAGTCTCACATCTTTTAAATAAAAGGATGATTATTTATATATAAGTAAGAACAACTATCTCTATTCATATAGAGTTTTTAGATGGTATCAAAAGCAAAGGCATATTGTGCCTAACACCTCTCAAAAGGTAGGTATTCTTTGTGTTTATCTTCACGTTGTTCTCATAGTTTGATTTATTGTCTATTTGTTCGAGGTTATAACATTGTGTTTGATTTGGGTTATTAGATTCACCTAATTTCAGGTTGCTATTAATCATAATAATAATCGGTTAAAGTTTAATCATAAAATTCTCTGTTTTATAACCATCTTAAAACCCATTAATTTGTTTAATTCAATTAGTTGCTGTATTGAATTAGATTTAGAGGTCACAAAAATGAAGCTTTCTAGAAAATGGGTTTTGATTCTTTTTAAACTAAAAAATTTACAAAAAAAAAGAAAAAAAAAAGACCAACTTTAATATTTTTAAAAGAAACTACATATCAATTAATGCTAAGCTATGCTCATCAATTATGTCATTCTTTAAAGTTTAATCTAATCTATAGTTCTATTCATAGCACATATATCTTGTTTGCATTAAACACACGCCGTAATATTTTTAGATTAGATTTTATTACAAGGTAAAAGATGTACTACTATTCTATTCTTCAATTCTAAGATATAGAAAGTCTAAAGTAAAAATTTTAACATTTATTAAAGTTTATAGTGTAATTTGCTAATTTTCTTTAATTACTTTATTATATTTTCATCATCATCCATTATTATCATTTGTCTATATGTAGTTTAAGAAGATTTGAATTGTCAAATTTTAAAATGGAAAAATTGGTAATAGACGTAAATAATGGCTAATATGAATATGATGTCTCTCATTAGCGTACACGCTAAATGGTAGTTTTTTTTTCTTCATTATATTAAGTGCTAACAAAGATAGATACCAAAAGAAGAAGAAAAAAAATGGAAAGAAAGTGGATATTTTTTCCTAAAGTTATGAAATTTAGTATAGTATTAAGCAGTGCCTTCGATGAGTTTGTGCAATTTCCTAGTTCTGAGTCTCTCAGCAAAAGCTTCCCTTCCTTGAACTTCGTACCTACTCACCAACCAATAAACTTTTGAGTTTCAATTAATAAGTAAACAATAATAACATGCAAATGGCAAAGCAACAAATGAACTTAAAAAAGGCTGTGTTTTGGTTGTTCAAAAGGCTAATAATAATGCTTTTACCTTTGTGGGAGAGAGATCAATGGCCTCAATATATTCGCAAGTTTAACAGTTTCTTCCTCACTATTCACTATTTGATCGAAGCAGAAATATCTACCACCCGTCGACGAATCTTCCATTGCTCGAATATGAACATCCACCAAGAACTTCACATCAACCACAGCTAGAACCCCATTTTCATACATCTGAGCAGCTCCTGTTTCCCCTCAAATTTGCTTTGTCAAAACAAAAAGGATCCCATAATAGTACAAATCTTTGGTAAAACACTTTCACCTACCTTTAAGATATGAGATTGTTGACCCTGAGTTCTCTTCTGCAACAGCAGGTCCAAGAACAAGTCCTGCGTTAATTGACACCATTTTTAGCCTTCGGTCCATTGCAAGAGCCCACGCTGCTTGCTCAGAAAGTGTCTTTGCTAAAGGATACCACAACTGGGAGATGATATAAAATAAAAAGGGTCATTTGAGCTGTGAAGTAAAAGCTTGATGTTATAAAATAGAGATAAAAATATGCATAAAAGTGTCAAAAGCAAAGTATTAGATAGAATAGTTCAGATCTCATTGGCTCAAAGATTTCATTTAATGCACTTCTCTAACCTCTATGGTCAAAATAATAAATAACGTTAATATAACATATATGAAAATAGCTTAAGTTTTGTGTTGTCCCGAATGCAACTAGGGCTTGGATCTTGGTACTTGATAGTTCGAAAGAAGATAACAGATAGAAAGCATTTCAGCATATGAATGGTAATCAAATTGATTGAGAAGGCATCTGATATTTGAGGAGCTTCATTAAGAAATCCAAAATGATTAAGGGGAAAAGATGAGAAGATGGACTTGAAATTCCCAACCTTCATTTTCCTGCAAAATTCTTTATCACTCCAACATCTTTCATCCACATCTTTCTCAGAGAGGATATTCTCTCTCCACACAGCAGCAGTTAAGGAGGATGTGAAGACAATCTTTTCAACACTATCTGTCTGAGCACAAGCCTCGACGACATTAATTGTTCCTCTAACCTCCAAATCCACCATTTTTTCCTGCAAAAAAAATAAAAATAAACACAAAACAAAAATAACCCACAAATCCTAGATAATCTTTTAATTCCTTTTTTTTCTCTTTGGACTTACATCATACACATGGTGCGTGTCCATACAACAGAACAAACCAGAACACCCTTTCAAAGCAACAAGAATACTCTGATAATCCATGATATCTACAGAAAAAACCGCCAGCCCATTCTCCACTTTACCCATCTCTCTAATAGTCTTTTCAATCTCAGGCTTTCCTGTAAAAGATCAAGCCCACAAGTTTGAAATACAAACAGAGAATTAAGAAGCGGAAAAGAACAGAGGATAAAAGAAATGACTTGCCAGTGTTCTGGACGGCTGCATGAACTGGGTATCCTTTGTTTAGCAATCCTTTGGTGACCCAAAATCCGACGTAAGAGGAAGCGTCAAGAACACAAAGAATTGGCTTTGAATGATCCATTTTTGGGTGTCTCTGTTTCGTGTATTTCTGTGTTTGTGAGAAATGGGGATGATTTTATAGAGATGAGGAGATGTGTGGTGAAGTAATTGGCATGAAATGATGGTGAAAATATGGAAAAGTGGAAAGAAATGCAATTTTGTCGACTGCTATGACATTGTTTCAAGGGGGGAAGTTTGTTATGGGTGCCCCTAAGAGGAATATGTAATCTATTAAATCATGTTTATACGGTGGAGAAAGTGGGTTTTCATTGAGATCTTTATTTAGGGATAAAATACATGTTGGTCCATAAAGTTTTAAAACAGACGTTATAGCTCTTTCCCTTTAAAAAGCTATTCTAAATGTTCTCTAAACACATTTTATCGTTAGTTAAATTGACGAAAGAATGGCATTAATTTGTTGATTGAACTACGGATGACAAGGAATTTTTAAGTGAGTTGTCATTGATATTTTATCTTTGTATTATTGTTTTATGACAGAGGTTTTCCATCTCTGGCCTTCGTATTTTTTCTATCCTTTCCACCTTCCTAAACCTCTAGCACCCTTTGCAGCTGGTAGACATCGACTTTCAATATTTTCCATTCCCTTCTCTCAAGCATCCTTCATATTTTAATCTTTAATTTGCTAAATAAGAGCCTTTTCATTTGCCACCCCTTATGTCTATTTCCAATAACATATTTGATTTGATTCTTCTTCAAATTGAGCTACTTACTTGGGGCTTTTGTTTCTGTGGTTGCTGCTGATGTTAATTGTTTATGTTGTTCAATTTTGTTTTGATCTTAAACATTGATTGTTGGATCTATATTGTTATACAGAAAAGTGCTAGTTTGATTTGAAATTAGTCTTGAAGCTGAGTTCTGTTATGATAATATATGATTATGCTTCAGTATGTTCAAAAAAATTTCTAGGTAATATTGTTTGATTTTGAGATTGGGAGGTGTAAGAGAGAGAGGAGGGAAGGGATGGAAGAAGAGGAAGGAGATGGGTGGAGGATATGCCTCCGAACTACGAAGGTAGGGTTGAGGAATGAGGGAAGGGACCCTAAATACTATCCTAAAACAATGGTGTGAAAACAATATATTTTACCAACTCATTTAAAATTTCTTCGTCACCATATTCCAACATTTTTCGGTTAAGTCAATTAAAGCAAAATGTGTTTAGAGATCCTTTAAAATCATTCCTCAAACGTTAGGAACTTCAAAAACCAAATGGACATTAAACTCAAACTTAGGAACCAAAAATGTATTTTATTGTTTATTTATTTGTGTCTAAGACTCTATTTTAGTCCATCGAACCTTTTTTTTTTGAAAGATATGTTATTCTTTTTTACTTTAAAAATTGTTCCTTTTAGTTTCTAGATTCTATAAAGTGTTTGATTTTGATTATTGTTGTTAATTTTGTCATAAATTAAGAGGTGCATAGGAGCGCGAGTGAGAAAAGAGAAAGCTAGGATTAGAGAGGGAAGGAAGGAAACAAAGTTAGAGATAAAATGTTATGTCATCAGTTTTGTTGGAACACTTTGAATTTGTTGTCTCGCTACTCATGTTTAAAGAAGTTAAGAATTGGTGTTTGACATAAATTAATGATTTTAATTATGACCCTAGAATTTAGAAAAGTGCAATGTACAAACTTTTTAACTTAGTGGTGCCATTTGTACTCTAAAAACATTGTTTCTAATAATATTATTCTTTCTCTACTTGTGGACGTAGCTAACACACTTAGTTGGTTGTTGGAAGTTTAGTAATAGTAGACAACAATGATGGACAATAAATTAAGCATTAAATACTAAAAAATTGTCTTTTTAATGGTTGGTTTTAAGTGTTACTCACTATTCAACTTATTCACGTACTCTCAATTTCACGCATGTTTTGAGATTTGTATGAGAATCTTAAAGGCTCATGTTACGAACATTCAAAACTCTTGAGATGTAGATGCTTTTCTTTTCTTTTTTTAATTTATAAGAGTTTCTTACATTATTACAAAACAAATGGTTATCCAAAAAGGTTCATTATATGAAAAATTTTAGATTTCCAAACAACAAACTATCCCTTAAATAATATAAATACAGAATAAAGAAGAAGAGAAAAAGAAAAGGATGATAAAGAGGATGTTTAGGGACATAAACAACTATGTAACCAATCTAAATACCAAAGAATCTTGAACCATTGGTACATGATCGTGTAAAAAATCATTTAAAATTCTTTGGTATTCGATCGTTTAGGTTTAACTACATAATCAAACCATTTTTTTTTTTGGAATAGTTGTCAATTTAGCAATTAGATTCAAAATAATTAAGTATATAACAACATTTTAAAAAATTTGCAAATATAACAAAATTTGTCAAATTCTATCAATGATAGAAGTCTATCATCGATAGACCATGTTATAAATATTGGTCTATCACTGATAGACCATATGAGTCTATCAGTGATACAAATTTATCAGCGATAGTTTTGCTATATTTGTAATTTTTTTTAAATGTTGTTATATCCTTAATTATTATTCTTCAAATGACCGTTCATTGCAATTACCTTTTTTTCAAGATCTTTTATATTTGTTAGATTTGGCTACAACCAAATCTAAAGTACCAATATCCCAACGACTTTTGTTTAAGATTTGTATCAACATCTTTTATATTTGATACACGATTTTGAACTAAATAACATTTTGAAAAAAAATTAATTAATGGAAAACAAAGATCATGATTTCAAAAGAAATATATATATAAAAGAAAAATAACAGAAAAAGAAAAGAAACACAGTGAAAAGTAGGCAAACCCGAAATATTTTTAAAAAATTGTCCGACTTTGTAGATTTTTTGATTTTATTACAAAAATATTTTGTGTTTGGTTATATTTACAAAAATTAATAAAGATAAGAGTATAAATTATAAAATTCTTAAACACGTACATCACATGGATCATTACTGAGTCGAATTAAAATAGCGGTAAGAAATGTCAAATTGAACCAATCAACACGCATGCTTGAATAAAAAGCATTATATATATAATTAAGTAGCATGGATATTTGAAATACATTAGAATTGGTACTTTTTGGTGTTGTGAAAAATTAGTGGTTTGTTCATTGAATGGAAAAAAAAGGGATGAAATATAGGGAATGAAGAAATGACACGTGAGAAAGAGTGTGTCGCACTGAGAGGAAGCTGGTAGGGTTTAGGGTGAAGAACATAGAAGATGATGATCACAAACAATAATGTTCAAAAATTAAAACAAAGATGGCATCCTCAGTTTTAGGCATTTAGGTAAAAGTCACCAAAAGCATTTGACTTTTTCTTTTTATTTTATGCATTCAACAATTTCACTTTTTTCTTCTCAAGTATATATTATTGTAGTTTAGCTAATCAAACATTGCACCAATTATGAGCCTATTTAACTACTTTTAACACAAAAACAATATATATAGCATTATTGTAAAACATGAGGAAAAAAAAGAGAGAAAGAGATAGAAGAAAAAAACAGCAAGTGGAGAGGGAATTACAAAGTGGGGATGGATTTGGAGGAGAAATTGGGGGCAGATGTGACTACCAATTTATAAAATTCAATTACAAGATAAGATTAAAAAGTAAAATTAAAGATTTTTTGTCTCTTAATTATTTTAAATTTAGACGGCCTTTACTCTTGAAGACGTCAATTTCAAATGAACATTGTTAAAGAGAATCTCTAGAGAGGAAAGGTATTCAAATTAAACCAATCTCTGGGTGTGGTTTATGTAGGGAAACTTTAACCCATATGTTGTGAAAATGCCCAGTTATCATGTATCTATGGCCTTGTCTCCTTGGCTACGTATATACGTATTCTTTGTGATGCAGAAAGATGTGGTGTAACTAAGACAATTAGTGCTAGATTCTAGGAGTGTTGGGTACAGGAAACAAAGTCTGTATTTCAAAGGCTCGGGGCTGATTTTGAGTCCACCAATCTCCTTATAAAGAAGCAAATGCATGACTATGTATATACTTATTTGGACAGTAATGGAAACGAAGTTGTGGTGATCTTGGCTCCTAACCCTTTACCTGACCTAACAAGTTGGATCCCTCCTCCGAGATCTTATTGGAAGCTGAATTCTAGTGATGCCCAAAATCCTGCTAATCATTCGAGTGGACTTGGATGGGTGATTTTAGACTACCTGGGGTGTGTTCGTCTTGTTGTGAAGTTAAGTAACACTTTAAAGAATAATAATGGATTTCACAACATTTTAAAGAATTAAATATAGAATTTAAAGAATTAAATATATAAAATTCTATAAACGAGAGACGTGTTGTGAAACCTAACTAGTTATATGTAATCTATGAGTGATATTTTGTTGCTAATAACAACCTATCTGCATTTTTTTTTTTTTTTTGCATTAAGCTATATCTATTAATAGTTTGGGTGTAATAGCAATTGCAATGAGTGTCAATAACTACCACGAATAATGTATTCTATCGTTAATAGACTAATGGATCATTTTTCTTCAATATTTCATCTCTCTACATGATTCAATACTTTGACTGTTTTACATCTTACTGAAAGTTAATTGAATATATCCAGAAAAATTATTTCAAAGATCGAGGTAGTAAAAAAGTTATCCAACGTGATCAGTTACACCTGCAAATCGTGTTTTAATGAAAAAGAAAAGCAGATTTATCTTTTATAAGAAGAGATGGCTACAGAATGAAACAAGAATGGAGATGACGACGAAGGAAAATTCGTCAAGAATCAAATGATTGTAATATATGTATATAGCAGTGTCCAGCTCCGTCCTTGGTGGGGGAGGCCTGAAAGTGCCAATAAAAGAATGAAATTAAATGAACATTGATAAAGCTCAGTACTTGATCATCTACTGTGGCTATTACTCAGATCGAGTCTTAACTCCGGGAACCTTTCTTTTTTCTTATTGCGCTTCCGCATGTTCTTCTTTAGGCACTGCCTAACCAGCGCTATTGGTTTCTGAAAAGACTTGATGGGACCTGCATCAAGCCATTTGTTTCCACAATTATGTAATGTTTGACTATCTCCAATACGACCAGAATACATATATCAACGTAGAACAGTAGATAGAATCGCAATGAATGAAATCAATCTAGCCTCCCCCCCAAAAGAAAAAACTATCTTATAATTTGGCACGTGTATGTCCGTAGTTATGTTTATGGCTAATTTTGCAGCTTAAATGTTTCATGATCAGTTAGACTTGAGAAGTGAAGAGCGCACAGTTCTCAAGGATTGAAGGTAATTACCTTCACATGATGTGGCATGATCTTGATATCAAAGGGTACGTGAAGCCATGCCTCAGGAGGATGGTATAAAAAATTATCTGCCTTGCTGGTATAAACATCTGCATATTGATGGATGTGATATGCGAAGGCAGATTCTTGGCCAGTATCCGTGAGAAAGGTTGCACCAAATGAGCTATTAAACATTTTCTTCATTGTATCTCGTGAATTCTGCCTCTCCTGGCTCAGTTCTTGCAACAAAGATTTATATATATCACTTCTCCGACTATTCCCCACGATGGCATGCAATTTACCGAGAAGTTCTTGGACTATATGAAATTTTGCCTGGCGAATGAAAGAATCAAGAAAGTTTTTAGCGTGAAGAAAAGAAGAAAAAATAAAGGATTAAAACGCCAATAACATGGTTGGGATGTAAACTTCCAAGAATAGAATACAGAACAAAGCTTTTAAAATGGTCATCAACATGAGAGAACTAAGAAGCTTCTAGATTTAAGACACGACATGAATTCTTGACGTGAACTGCTGACATTGTGAAGAAAAATCTTTGCTTTGATGTACAAGTACCACAGCCAAAAAACGATGTAATTGAAGTGCCTCACTAGCAGAATATACCTGTTCGAAACGGTAGGAATCCTCATTTTGTATACGTATTTCATTCTGCAATACAAACAAAAAATCAGGAAAGGGGTCATATTAAATGAATCTGAATAATACTTTATGGGTGGAAGAAAAAAAATTGTAGATAACCAAGTTCAGTAAAGCTAACTGGTTATATATGGGCGTCAACTTTAGTCCCAAAACCTTCAACGTAGTGAATAATAAATAGTCTATGAGTTTTAAAATGTATATGATAGTTATATAATTTTTTAAGTTTTGATTTTGGGTGATAGTTACTTGAATTTCGAGAAGTGTCCTAATAAGTATCTGAATTTTAATAAGTGTTAACAAGTGTATAAACTTTTAATGTTGTGTTTAAGAAATCCTTCCACTTTAAAGCAGTTAAAAAAAATCTCCTTGCTTTGAGATCAATCAAATATTCAAATTTCTACCCTCGAATTTTCACAAAAAATAAAAAATAATTAAAAAAAATAGTAGGTCAAACAAGACAAAAAGCTCAGTGACCCAATAAGATTTAATACAAAGTTGGAAGTTTTTGAGTATCTTTTGGGCTTGTTTGGGAGGTGGAATGTCGTCAAGATTACTGGGAATTTGAGGGGTGATCGAACGAGTGAGGAATCGAGAATGGAACAAAAATGGGATCGTGAAGTGTGAAAAGGGTGGAAAAGAGAGTTGAGTTGAAAACGATGAGAATGAAATGAATTTGAAATAACAATTTGAGCCCAGAACACTCAATCCAAACATGAACAAAAACAACACTTGAAGCTTATGGACGTATTAGACACACTCTGAAAGTTTGAAAGTTTAGTGACTTAACTAATACTTAAAAGTTTAACCAATAAAGTCAATCATAGAAATTAGAAAAAAATGTCTTTTAAGACTAAAAGGTCAAATCTTGAAACTACACCCCTTGTTGCACCTAAAAATAATACATACCTCCAATTCATAGATGATAGCAGCAGTGCGCCAACCAGCTTTTGAAGGGCCTCTCAGATCGCTAAAAAGGTGATCCCCAAAGTATATAACCTAGTCGGAAGAAACAAATACATAATGCTCTGGTTACGGGATGTGAGAGCAATGTCATCCAGATAACAACAAAACATTGGTCTTGCTTTTTATCAAACTACCTCAGGACCATTCCACTTGGTAATCTGAAGGAAAGACTTCAGGCATCCATGATAATAAATTTTATTTGGAAGGAATGCATCTACCTTTGTAAAAGTCAAAGTGTCCTTTTCTGTGTCATAACAACTAATATTGATGTTTTAGAGAATAAGTAGAAAGAAAACAGTCAGTATCATATCTTCCATTTCTCTCTCGAAACATAGGAAAGTAAAACTCTTTACGCAATAGACAGAGGAAAAGATAGTAATAATAAATGTCTACGTTATCGAATAGAGAAAATACACTAACAGTACAGAATTGCAACCATATTATCAATAAAGCTTAAAGTATTACCATTTGATGCATTTTTATCTTAGGTTTAGACCATTAAAATGTTTAAAAAATAACATCCACAAACACACAACATGGCAGGAAATATTCATTAAGTCTTGAAAACATTTTTCATTCGTGATTATATAGATTGGTTATAAAAATGAAACGTATTTCTGACTGTAACTTCACACACGCAAGAGCTTTAGAAAAGAACGACTATACTAACCGAAATGGATGCTCAGATGTGTAAAATTCTGGCTTATTAGCCTTAGCTATCACAACATCAAAGATTTCTCTCCAAGAATCCTTGAAACCCATAGAAGCCTGATAACAAGAGAAAACATTTTATGCGCAGAATGATGATTACACCATACTAAATTAATAAAAGTTATCATTATATTTTAAAGTTTGAAACTTCAGTGAAATAGTAAACGCCCAACGAAGATTCTCTCGATAAGACCCATTGAAAATAGATTCCCCTCCCAAATCCTATATGTAGACCAACATGCAATACTCTAGACTCATTAGTAACGATTAAGCCAATTACCTAGACTATATCAGAAAATTCCTTCGATCCTTCCAACCCTATTTCCCTCCTTAAACACTCTTACTCCAGCCTAATCAAATTTACAAATTGTTCTTTCTTTTCTTTTTAAGAAAAATCAAATCCTTATCCTACCATTGGATTTTTCTATAAGTATATTTCTTGTTAGATATTGAACTAATTATACTGCCACCCTTGAATCAAAGACCCAACAAGTACTGAATAATTTGAATACATTAACTCAAGCTTGTCCATTGGCAGATAAAGTGGGTTCAGAGATTCTAGACGTGGTATACAAATAGGAGAATATTTTTTTAGATTAATGTTGCGAGAGAACTAAAGCTCCTGAATGCATAGTAAGGTTTTGCTTTCTTCCAATATTCTCAAAGCCAAAAACAAATTCCATGGTTCCCATACAATATCAGATTATCATCATATAATTTAGGCTGTTTAGAAGTTGAAAGTCAATACACTACAATGATGGTAAAAGATTAGTTTACCTCCAACATATAACGCATTCCACCATCCACAAAGTAATATGGAGAGTTGGTCAGTAAAAACAGTTTCTTCCCCTTCTCCTTCAGCATTGTGAGTAAACGCAATAATCGCCCCTGTAATGTGCAGTCATCACACTTAGAAACAAGAACATAGAAACAAGATTGGAGTATGCAACATGAACAGATCATGCTTGAAAATATTTTCTATTCAACTAGAATCGATTGAGAAGTCAAATTTTACAATGGGAGTAAAAACAAGATCCATAACCAATCAGACTAACATTGTTGACAAGGTAGGCATGTGGGTCAGCTATTATTTCATTATGAGCTAGGCCACTTCGATGAACATACTGAATTGCACGGTTCACATCTTGATAGACATAACAAGCATCAAATTCCAGCTTTGCGTCCACGAAATGTTGCACAACATCCGCAATAAGGCATGCCTATTAACCATAAGAAAAAAAATTATATAAAAATATGACTACACAGGAGAAAAGAAATATTGTCAGCCAAAAAAGAACTCTTCTTTGAGCGTAGACCAATAATATAAACTTTCTAAATGTGAAACAAGATCTTTAACTAAAGTAAATAAAAAGCAACAAAATGTTCAAGAGATACAAGCTCCCGAAGGGAATGGAAATAAAGGGGGAAAAAACTAAATTGGGACTATGAAGATGAGGAAGTAAGAAAAAACATACAAATATGTAGATGAGGAACACCATTTTAATCTGGCTAACTACAGAGCAGAGAAGATTGATTATAGAGGAAGTATGTAGATGAGGAGCACCATTTTAATCTGGCTAACTACATAGCAGAGAATATTGATTATAGAGAAAGTAAGAAGAAATAATTATTCGAGCCAGTCAAAAGAAACTAGGGAGGAATCCAGGACAAGTACTAGAAAACGAGACTCAAATCACCTCAGTTTAAGAGGATTTACGCCATCCACTAAATTTGATGATAAGTTCTATAAGAAAAGGTTTCACATGGAAATTACTCTTGAGTATGCAATCTTTAACCCATTCAGAACTTAAATGTCTAACAACTAAAGTTATCTGATCATTCAAGATAATTTATCTTATACTCTTTCTATGGCAAACTAAGAGATAACATTAATTACCCATGGTTTCTTCACCAGTATATGTATACTTCTCATTGGGTCAGTTCATGAATGACATAACATAAAACTGGAACGGGGTACAGAAACTGACAAACCTCACTGAAGCAAAAGAAATCCATCAGGCCAACAAGCCCACGAGCTTGGTCACGCCCAATATGCCGTGTGCCATATATCTCTTTGATTTCTTTCGGGCTCAACTGCATTGTGCGATTGAAAAGTAAAAAAACAAAATAATATAGAGCAACTATCATCTCTAGAACCTTTTGGTAAAAGACCAAATTTCAATGAGAAAAATCCGAGGGTATCCATAAAAATAAATAAAGCGCACAAAAGGAAGCAACCCTATATTAAGGGGCCCCTCGTATTGTCTCTAGAACCTTATCCTTTGATGTCCAGTTAGTGTGATGCCAATCTCAGTTTATGTAGTTATAAACTAAAGAATTAAAAGCATGCAAGAGGCAGTTCCTGTTCTATGAAATATTTTGATTTACAAGACAATTGAAATGAAAAAAGTATAAACAAATTAAAAAATAATACATATATTAACAAAACAGGAAATGGATTGTTGCACAATAAGTTGACTGATATATTGGATGGATCAGAAATCACTATTACTGAAAGAATGGGCATGGTTCAGCCTAAATCATACTAATACAATGGGAATGTTCTTTTTGATCTATTCTTCCTATTACTCTGTACTTTTCATTTCATTCCTGTGGCATGATTCTTGAAATAGCTCCATTCCACCCACCCCTTTCCATTTTCAATATTTAAAGTTTATTCAGCCAAGGAAATCTTCTCCCTTCAAGTTATTAGTATTTAAATATTCTCCTTGTTAATAAATCTACTTCAAATGAATCTACGCTGCTGTTTAGGAACAGCTAAGGTTGCAAGTAATAGCATGCATCTGGTTCAACCTTCTCTGCAGAACTTAAGGCCAGGGTATTACACAGATCCAGCAAGATCAATAATATCCACAAGGTAAATATTGGAATAATTTCTGTTAGAAGGATTGACAACTTTAGATTAATATATTGGTAGTACCAAGACTTACCTTCCGTCGACCAAAGTAGCAACCATCCGGCTCAATAGAACCAAAAAAATCTAACTTCAAGAGGCAACCTTTAAGTTTATCATAGTAAAGGCCTCTAATGGGGAAGGTAGGATCGTACTTGAACTTCATGCAAGATTCAGGATATCTCAACTGAAAGAATCAAATCAACTATAAGCAACGAGGAAAAAAAAAGTTGATGTTACAAAATATACAAGAAATGGAAATGGAGACATAGACTAACCTCATTAACCAAATGTTCTTTGGCAAGATCATAAATCAAGCTCTGTAAATTGGCCGAGTAGTGCGCAAGAGTGTAATCGTAGTCAAAACCATACACTTGAATGTTGTCTAAGCTCAAATTTTTATTCACATAGATGCCTAGAGAATAATAACATTAAGAACAGAAAATTAATGAAGGCATGATAAGGATACCAAATTCAAACATCAGAAGCATCGAGAAAAAACAAGTAAATAAAACCTTCAGGATTCAATTTCGGCATTGCCCTGAGCGCCTGAGGAATCTTGAGGAAGCTAAGTTTAGCAGCGTCAAATTCGTGACGGATCTTTTGAACTTCCTCACAATCATGTTCCACCTCAGCTCCCGTAGTGTAGTCCTCGAATTTCAAGGATTCTTGTTCGATAGATGAAAGTAGGGTATGGGTTCCAAAACCTCTGCTAAACCCTAAAGAACAGATAATTCTCAAACGAAATGGAAATTGATGTATATAGCCACTACGTTTGGCGGAAAAAGGTAGAGAATAAGGGAGAAATGGAGGGAAATCAAAAGGAAGAAAGAAGGCATACCATGTGGAGCTCCAGAGGAAAAGTTGGTTGAATAGAGACGGGAAAATGAGTTAATGGAAAAAGGAAGTGCACGAAACTTGTGAAAAGAAGCCATGAGAGTAAGTTGTTTGGCCTCACCAATGCATAAGAAAAGCAAAGATTGGAATCTGCTTCGTGTTGCGCTGATGAAAGTAGACGAGGGGAGAATGGAGAAAGACGAAAAGAACTGGGTTAAACAAAACCTGGTGAGAGGGCGAAGGCCAGTTTATGTAAATAGCCGCCAAATTGAACTATCGAATGCCGCCCTTTGTAACCGATCTCCCACCTTTTCTTTATTTAATAAAACCAGTAATTTTCTTTCGTAACTAATTCTTTTTTTTTTTCCTTCCAACAAACAAATTATGAAAGAAAATTAAAAATGAAAAAAAAAACTTTAAGAACATATAACACAATTTTAAATTTTATACCTTCGCGGTTAAAATTTGAAATTTTACTATATTTGGAATAGTTTTACCTTTTACAATAAGTTTTCAATAAAATTTATTAAACAAAATACCTAAATATATTGATTGTTTCTTATATACATAAGAATAAGAATAAGAATAGTCGTGTTAACTCCTACTGGTGTTTTATATAAACATATACATAAAACAATTAACAACATGTATTAATTTAACACTTACATACGTAGTCAACTTTCCATGTAGGTTGAAAAATAACTAAGATATTTTATGCCCAAAAGGAGCACATGCATGCCCCTTCAAATCATTGGTTTCGAACATATGCATACTATACATATATTTTGGTCAAATTTTTATATTGCACGTCTTTGTTCATTGGTAAGAATGCCACTCATGGCTTAACCTACGATTTTGAGTTTAATTTTCTATTCCCGAGTTTTGTTATTATAATTTTGTAATTAATATTACTTATTTTAGATATTATATATTAATATATTTCTAAGGTTTATTGATATGAATGTTAAATTGCTACACAAGTCCATAAATTCTTAATTTGTTATCTATTTCGTGTAATAAGTTTTTAACAAATGTATAAAGAATCGCGGTCTCTCTTGCCAAAATAAAAAGACTGACAACTCTATTAATTGAGATTATTGTTCCATGCTTGTTTTCTTCTTTGCTATATTTTTATTCTTGAATCACTGTATTTAACGTTCAAACTAGTCTTTTCAAGCGCGTAGAGTCTTGAATGAGAGTTTTGAAAAGAACTCTGAATAATTGAGATGCATGTATTAAGATACAAACGCTTTCCAATTGTTGTGTTCTTCACCATGTGGCACATGGTGGAAAGAGTTTATAGTCATAAACATAATAAAATAATATAAAAATAATTAGACAAAAAAAATAAACAGATCTTTACAAGGTAAATATTACGAACTAGGAAGTATGCTATATAGTAATGTATAGATCACCATCAAAAGGAAAAAGTCCAACCTTAATTACTTTGTTCTTACAACCAAAACTAAAATGTATACATATTAAGGGTTTCTTTCTCACCTAATAAATTTAAAAAATTGAGCTAATAGCATAAATTATTTCTTTTTGTAAAAATGACAAATAAAAAAAAAAAAACATGCCCAACTTCATCGATATGTCTGATAAACACATGATATATATATTCAACTCACTTGATAAACTATTAATATATACATTTGATACACTTAATATTATTCTAATATGCATTTATTACACTTGATATACCAAAAAATTGAATTTATGATGAAAATATTTTAAATTATTGTTAGTGGATTAAGAAAAGAAAAATATATATTTATTGTAAAAGTATAAACTACAAACACATATTATTATAACTACAACTAAACTAATGTAAACACTAAACATAAACTATTATAATCTAACTATAATAACCTAAGACTATAGTAAGTCACTTATTGCCTCAAACACCATTAAAAGAGTGTTTTCATGTTATTTTGGTTCTAAATATGATAAAGATCAACTTACTTACAAAAATGTCACATTTGTTTTATTTACCCAAATGTAATTAAATTTAAAACATTTTTAATATTTTTTTCATTTTCAACATTTATGTATATAGATATATGTGTCAGGTGTATTAGGTATATCATGTATCTATCAGGTATAATAGATGTATATCGAATGTAATCAGATGCATCACTTGAGTTGAACTTGTTTTTATGTCATATCTGCAAAATATAAAATGTATATGATCCACAACCCTTCAAATCTTAATTTTTTAAATATTCATGTTTTAATTTTATTAAAATTATCAAAAGGAATAGATAATTGAAATATTTTTTTAAAAAAGTTATATTAAGTCATTAAATAACCTTGAAATGTTTTAAAAGTACTTTTTAATGATATAAATAAAACGTTAATTTATCTAGCTATCATTAGATTTCAAGTCAAGAAATATAATTTTTTAAAGAATAAAGAATAAAGAATAAATAATAAATTATATTTTGACATGTCAATTTCGATGTATATTAATACTAATAATAGATCGAAAGGTATTACGTATGATGTTTATAACTTTATCAAACAAGAGAATCATTTTTTCGACTTATATATATATGTTTTGATGTTGTTACTACCATACTTTTTTTAAAATAAAATTTACATAAGATCACCAAATATGCGCTTGAAAAATAATTTAAGTAGAAAATTTTTCTCGAATCAATAATTTCTCTTCCACGTACATTCTTTAGTTCGATAAACAATTTGTTTGCACGCATATCTTGCATGTTCACCTACAAAACTAGTTACTTCCTCTGTATTTTGATAATAACAAGGAGAAACATAAATCCTCTCTACTTATGCAACGATAAAAATCTAAAGTAATTACATATGTGCTTTCTATTATATAGATTTAAATCAAACAAGTAAGGTTGACATCTTTTAAAAACAAAAATAAAATTGCCACTGCATTGTAATATTCTGTTTGACCATGTTTTATTATTATTTTTTTATTATAAAGAAATCATATATTTTAATTGACATAAATAGAAGGTGAGTTTATTATTTGATGACAAAGTAGAATATTCCACAGACATAATTATTTAACTAAATAAATAATTTAGGGTAAATAAATAAAGTCTGTTCTTACAAAACAGTAAAGAGCAAAAAATAATAATTGAGGCAAATAAAAAAGGATTCCCAAAAAAATTGAATTTGGAATTGAATTTGTACAAAATGATTATCATACAACAAATAGTACATCTCCTCCACTTCACTTCACGGATTTGCTTTTCATTATTTTCCGTGTTTTCCTTTCACATTTTCTTTCCCGGATTAAGAGCGGTAATAAAACAGCCCTAAACATAAATGTATATATATATATATGTTAAAAGAAAAAATATATATTTGTTAATGAAACGGCGTCGCTTAATTTACAGGCGTCCCGTGCTCGTAGCCGTAGTAAGATAAATACCATCGAACGAATTTCTTCAACCCGGTTCGCAAATCGGTCGTCGGTTTATACCCGAATTCAATCCGGGCTGAACTTATATTCGCATGTGTGAACGGAACGTCGCCGTTTCCGGGCATATCCACAACGTTCTTCTTCGCCTCCGTCTTCAAATGTTCCTCCAGAATATTCACCAGCGCTGGCACTGTCACCGGCGACGTATTCCCCAAATTGAAGATTCGATATGGTGCTGGCCCTTTCTTTTTCCCACCTGATCCGGTACTTTTTCCCGACGTATCAAGCGATCCCAAACACCCTTTCACAATATCATCAATGTAAGTAAAATCCCTAGCCAAATCCACCTCATTCTTCCCTCGATAAACTGTAATCGGCTTCCCCTGAAGAATATTCCGGGTGAACGAAAAATACGCCATGTCCGGTCTTCCCCATGGGCCATAAACGGTAAAGAATCTTAAACCAGTAATAGACAATCCATAGATGTGATTATAAGTATGAGTAATTTCCTCGCCGGCTTTTTTAGTAGCAGCGTAGAGACTCGCGGGTTGGTCAGTACGATCCAATTCGGAGAAAGGGACTTTCTCGTTGAGACCATAAACAGAGCTTGAAGAAGCCCAAACAATAGAAGGTTGAGGGTTGGCCGATTTACAAGCCTCGAGGAGAGTAACGAGACCTGCAATGTTGCTATGAACATAAGAATGAGGATTCTCCATTGCGTACCTGACACCAGCTTGGGCAGCTAAATGCATGACATGAGTAAAAGCGACAATGTCGAAAAGCTTATCGAGTAATCGGGCATCGTTGATATCGCCTTCAATGACGAAGACACCATGGCGGTTAACAAGCGCCTTCCGAGCTTTTTTAAGGGAAGGATCGTAGTAATTATTGAAATTATCAAGTCCAACAACGCCATCACCACGACGTTTGAGTGCTAAAGAAACGTGGGTCCCAACGAAACCGGAAGCACCAGTGACGAGTACAGACATACCACCGGAACGGGTGATCTCGGCGGATGTACGGACTTGTTTCTCCCATTGGAGACCGCCCCAAGAGGCGGAGAGATAGCGGGTACCGGAATCGACGAAGCTTTGGAAGCTGAGATAGGAGACGGTGAGAGCGATTAAGAAGAGAGCCCATAAGAACATGGTGCTGGTTGAAGCGAAGAAACGGTAGAATTGACGGTTGATCCCATAGCTTCTTTGTTCGATTTTGAATTTACCAGGGGTGGAAGGGAAGAGTTCTTCATCCAATGTTGGCATTGCTTACGAATTTTTTCTTTTAATTTTTTAAAAATTTTAAATCTTTTTTAATTTAAAAAAAGAAAAAACTGATGGGGAAATTCGAAAGAAAAGAAAAGAAAAAGAAAAAGAAAGGGGTCAACAAACAGGAGGAGAAAAAAATGGAAGAATAATAAACGGATGGAAATGCTAATTAAAGGGAATGGTAAAGAAAAGGGTTATATTTATAGCGTTAAGGCCTCTCACGATTAGGCTGGCCGGTGGAGGACAAGATTGATTAAGAAACTCATTTTTTAAATTTTTTTTATTTTTTATTATAGATTGAGAAATGGTCTGCCATTCAAATTTAAGAAACAAAAAACACATATTATTATCAAAAATATTTAAATTATAATTGATAAGATTAAATTAAAATTTGAAATTAAACAAGTTTATTGCCGGTCTTGGACTGCACAAGAGAGAGATGCAAGATGAGATGAGATGAGATGAGATGAGTGATTCTAGGAACTACCAGATGGATTTCATCAATTTAAAAATAGAAATAATACTACACATAGTATCCATTCATTCATTATTGTAATTAAAATATTAGCAATTTTATTATTGTTAGTGGCGATACAAGTAAGAGGGTGTCCTGTGACATCAATTCGTTTCTTTGTGTGTTTGTAGCATATATAATTTAATTTAAAGTTATGGGGGAAAGGAAATTAGGAAAATATAAATGTGGGATATAGACTATAGATATAAGATAGAGGGAGTGGAGGGGTTGGGCTAAAGCATTGAATTCCTAGGGTTGCTCCATTATTGGTGTGTGTTTGTAAATGAGTTTTTTTTTTTTTGGTAAAGTATAAATCGAATTGAATAAGAAACGAGAATTGGGCTTGACTATGCTCTGAAGTCTGCACAACTGACTGACCCCCATAATGCTATTTTACCGCAATTCCTTCCTTCCCTATTTTTCTTAATATTAAAATCAAATTTAAAATGTTATTTTAGTACTAATAAAAACAAAATTAAAAACCCAAATATTCAAATACAGACTCATAAACTTAACCCAAAAAACATTTTTCTTTGGGTGCATCACAAAATCAAACCGATCTCGAACTGACTATGATTGGTTTAGTAAATATTCAAACCAACCCTATTCGTCAATGAGCAAAAATCGATCGATTTAACTTTTTGAAATACTTTTTGAGAATTTTTGGTTTGGACCTTTTTCAAATCGACACCAACTTATCTCTCTCGTTCTTCTTCAATTGACCGACTCGATCGATTCATTTTTTTCTTTTATCTATCATGCTTACCCTATAGCATGTGTTACAAGTGAGGCCAGACCATTTGATTGTTTCAAAGGTGTATATATTCCATTGTTGTAGATGATGATATGTTAATATTATTTATAGAGAAATGAAAGGATAGAAAAGGGTGAATGTCAGGGTAGAGATAATATTAAGAAATGGAATAGTATAATTTTGATGAAGAAGGTGTTGAGCACATGTGAAAGAGTGGGGTAGTGAGCAGTGGGTGGTGGGGAGGAATGGGGATCCTTCTACTTTACGTAATATCATTCTGGAAAATACAATGCATTCCGACGTTATCTACTTTTATGCCTCATATCAAATTATTCCACTATTTTCTAATAATTTTTTTCATTTTTCTTTCCTAAACTACTATTGTAATATTATTTTTACGTGAAGAATGTACATTCCCTACTCAAGATATATGCATTCAGATATTATCTATTGTTTATTATTCAACACAATAGAGCCAGATTGGTTCAAAATGGTGCATACTGCTGCTGCATTTTTCATTACTTCTAGTTTGAGTGGAGTGGGTTATGACGTGTGATCTGCCTTAAATTATTTGAATTTCTTTTCTTATTCCTTCTCCAAATTATGGTGCATGTCTGTCTTATTTTATTTATAAAGATTGTCTGTTCTTTTCTAACTTAAAACATTACCAAGCTAGCTAATACATGTTAGAGTTGTTTGAAGATAAAAAATTATTGAAAATTAGAGGAATATTGAAATACGTAAAAAAATTGAAGACATAACAAAGTGTATGAATTCATTACATTTTATTCTTAATCTTCCATTACGGTTTACAAACGTGTACTTAAGTTAAAAAACATACATTCACATTAATCTCATCTCTTCTTTTAAAATATTATTTATTTTTTTTTCTTATATGTTTTGATAAGAGGATAATGCAAAACAAAATAAAATGCACATTATTACATTAAATGCATTTTTTTTCAATAAAATAAAATGCCAAAAAAAAAAAAAAAAAAAAAAAAAAATAGAACCATCTAAATTCATTTTGCCAGGTTTAGGATTAGTGTGATTTTCTAATGGTTAATTGAGACATTATTATAATTTGTTAGGTTCAAAATTAACCACCCTTTTAGTTTTAATCATTATTTTAAAAGCAATTTGAGAAACTCATGTTTAAAAATATATAAAACAATTAGCAAATATTAAAATGATTTTAACAGTTTTGACTTTGTTGTTCTACATATTAACACATCCACACACCAATATAATTATTTCCTTTGATGTGTGTAACTATTTTTCAATAAATATTTGTATCTTAGAGCATCTCTACTCCACGTGTTTAATTTTATTTAAGTATATAGTTAGTTTTTTTAATGTGAATTTTAAAACATATGTGAAAAATAGGATAGATGCTAAACTATTGACAATTGTTCATTCAACTAATATATTTTAGCATCTTTAGCATGTTTAGATTGATTTTAATTTTAAATGTAAAAAAGTTTTTTTCCAATTCTAATGCATTCTAAATTTCTAATCTTTCGAGTAATTGTCAAAAACGAAAAAAAGAAAGAAATAAGGTACATATATAGAATATAATTATTTTAAAAATTTTAAATTGTAGAGACCAAACATATGAGATGAAGATGACAAAATTCTTTACCACTCATATATATATAGAGTTCATATATCACAAATATGCTTCTATTAATTTGTGGAATGTAAATACGATACATTGTAGAAAATCTTATTGATCATTCTATATCGTAGATACCAATTCATTACATAGCATCCATAATTACCACAATATTATATATTTTTTTAATAATAAACTTGTTAATTGAAGATAATAACATCTCATTTTCCATGCCCTCCTCCATAACCTGATCCATATCCTCCACCATAACCTGACCCTTCACCTCCACGACCACCCGATCCAGAACCCGCTCGAGACCCTGCATACGAGCCTGCTTCAGATCCAGAGTCGGAACCTGACCCAGAAGAAGAAGAGCTAGAACTAGAACTAGAACTTGAACTCGATCCAGAGCCAGAGCCAGATCCTGCGCCCGAACCACTCCCACCAAGTCCAATGCCAATTCCAGCTCCAATCCCAATGCCCGTCCCACCTAGGTCAAGGCCCAAATCTTTCCTAGCCACATGACTTCGGGACGACACAACAAAGAAAGAGGAAACAAGAAGAGCAGCAAGAACAAAGGATTTCAAACTACCCATTATTATTAATGAAAGAGGTTTAATTAAGAGAATGAGGAAATTAAAAGAGTATATATATATATATATATATATATATATATATATATATATATATATATATATATATATATATATATTGTGTTAAGTGAAGTTAAAGTGAGAAGAAGTATTGGGTATTTATAGGATCATATGAAGGAAGAAAGCAGGGTTGAGTATGCGCCATGTGGCATGCGCATATAGATTGCGGCATGGAATAGTGGAGTAGCATGCGCAAGCCGATCTCTCGAGTGTTTCTCTTTTCTTTTTCTTTTTGGCCACTATCTTTTGTTTTTGGTTTGGATTATTTTTAGAGAAATACATTTAGGTTTTAATTTGAAATTGTGGTGGGTACGACTAGGAGGGCTACATATGCTCACATATCTCACCATAAAGTTGGATGGAAATTTCGAGAAGGTGGTGACTGAGATTTGCATTAAGAAAAAGACTAATAGTACACATAGAGATATTATGCCTATATCTCACACTCTGCTTAGCTTTGATCGGTCTGCCCACTAATTAATGGTTTTTTTTAACATGATACAAATGGATAGAAGTGATTAGTAATTATTGGTAAATTATTGGCATATTTCCAATCTTAACTATTTGGTTGTAAATTTGCAATAAAATTTTTAAGGTATTAGTTATCATCATATTTATATAATATATTACACCAACAATGCTAAAAAAAATATGTATATGGTTGATATCTCTCTTTACAAGAGAAGAAACCATTGAAATGTGAAAAGAAAGAGATAAAGATGTTTTTAATGTGGTGAAAAATGGTTTTAGATTTATCCACACAACATAAGCCAAAGTGTTAAAAAGTTACCAGCAATTTTTTACTGAAAATTTAAAATTAATAGTCTATTAATAGATACTATTAATTTTTGTTTGGTTTGCACTAAAAAAATCTACTTTTATTGTTTCAAACTTTTCTTTGGTCATATGGTTGTGGATGGTCGATTGATGTTTTTTTCTTATTTGTGTGGTTTTTTTTAAGTAATTTGATACGTTTTGTATTTTGTAACGAAGAAAAAGAAGAATTTATAGCCCGATTGTATGTTCTTTATGACGTTCGTGAAAAAAACTTCAGAATCGCGAAAAAAGATTAATTGTTGTTCTTATTCATTATGACTGTTAATTACTGACACATTGTTTAACATTGATTGAAAAGTTGGAATAAATTGTTTATGAGGAATCTAACCACACTAATTTCTATATGGTCTAATTCATTACATAGCAGCCATAATTACCACAATTATATATTTTTTTTATTAATAATCAACCTGTTAATCGAAGATAATATCATCTCATTTTCCATGCCCTCCTCCATAACCTGAACGTCCATCTCTACGACCACCCGATCCAGAACCCGTTGAGACCTGCTTTAGATTTCATATCAATCCTCTCATCATCATCATTATAAAAAAGTTCAGAGCACAGATTCCAGCTTCCCACAGCCACCACTCCCACTAGTGCCAATTCAGCTCCAACCGTCCTACTCCAGCTCCAACTCCAATGCGAATTGTACCTCCAATGCCCCCACCTGAGTAAAGGTCAGAATTAGATTCCACAAAGGATTTCAAACTAGCCATTATTTATAAATGAAAGAGTTTAATTAAGAGAATGAGGAAATTAAGAGAGTATATATTGTTGTGTTAAGTGAAGTTAAAAGTGAGAAGAAGTATTGGGGTATTTATAGGGGGGGTTATATGAAGGAAGAAGCAACGTTTTGAGTATGCGTCACGATTTTTTTTTTTTTTTTTGTTCTTTTTGGCCACTATCTTTTGCACTTTGTTGGTTTTTTTAGATATACATATAGGTTTTAATTTGAAATTGTGTGTGGTGGGTAGCTAAGGAGAGCTACATATGCTCACTTATCTACCATAAAGTTGGATATGAAATTTTGAGAAGGTGGAGACTGGATTTGCAATAAGAAAAGTATAATAATACACGTATTCATATTATGCCTAATATCACACTCTGTTGGGTTTATGGTCGGTCTGCCCACTAATTATTGGCTTCTTTTTTTTTAACATCATACAAATGGGTAGAAGTGATTTGTAATTATTATTGCTAAATTATTCGCATATTTCCATCTTAACTATTCGTTGTAAATTTGCAATAAATTTTCAAGGTATTGAAAATATAAGGAAAAAATAAAAAGAGTTTTTTCAAAAATAAAAAAATTGACATTTTTTTACCTCTATGTAACAAAATTATTAATTTATTATTATAAATGTAAATATTTTTGTCAAATATTCTATTTTTGACGATCTTTCAAAAATAAAATTTTATCAGGAATGAATTTATTCTTTTTTTTAACACGAGGGAAAGGAAATTATTCCCTCCAATCCAACTATTTTGTTTCGATATATA
>CM046884.1:25826741-25891901 GCA_025688845.1 Cucumis hystrix
ATTAGAGAGACTTGAGGGAGGTATTTATAGCAAAATTTGTTGAAGGTGATAGGACCCTTTGTGAAATGGTACGATGAAGTGGCCACTACAAAAGAGAGAAAAAGATTGCGGTGGGCAAATTATGTGGCTAAGAATTTGCCCAAAATTGTTTGAAGATTATGGCGTTTGGACAAATGTTTTAATATTATTATTTTGAAGTGGAGGCCGGTAGGTGCCAAAATTTTTAATGTTAAATGATTGAAGTTCATCATATATATATATATATATAAACTGTATCAACAAAATGAAGTGGTGAATTATTGAAGAAGTTGGTGTTGAGAGAGAGTTTGAGAATGGAAAGTGGATTCCATAATTGACTTTTTGTTGCCGACTACTGATCCCTATAGTCGGTTTCTCCACTAAATTTAGTGCTCTTCGATTCTACTTGGCATGCATGAATGAATATTTTTTTTGTGATCAATCACATCTTAATATGGTTGGTGGTGACTTCAAACCTATTTATATATTTATTAAAACTAAATAAACGAAAACGTCGACTGTTTCGCGTCGCGATCACATCGCGACATACATTACATCGCATTCTTCTTCAGCCATTAAGGCCAACAAACGTTTATTTGAGTTAAAAAAACATGTTTGGTTGACTTAAGGAATGTGAAACCAATAATTTAGTTTATATACTTTCAAATCTGGAAACAATGTAGTGTTTTAAACTTAATATATGGATTAAATTAAATACAATCAATTACTAAAGTTTAAAAACTAAATTGATTACTTTAACGACAGTTTGAGATTCAAAGTGATTTTTAACAATCATGAATGAAGCTAGGTAGAAAATATAAAATAGAGGTATTAATTGTTCCATATATATTTTGGTTCATTCTACGCTATACCCATTTTTGTATATCCTATTTAATTGTGTTGTCACACGTCGTACTTTTACTATTTTATTATTCTCTAGTAAATAATTCGTCCACCTTTCTTTTGTGTGTTTGAGTATAGCGTGTGATAGAGAAAAGGAAATGCATCAGCTAACGTACATTCATTTATGCATTAGTCGCCTATCTTCTTTTAAAATATTTTTTTATTTTTCTCTTATAGGTTTTGATAAGAGTATAACCCAAAACAAAACAAAATAAAATGCACATTATTACATGAAATACATTTTTTTTTAAAAAAAAAGAAAAAATATAATCATCTAAGATTCTAAATTCATTTTTTCTTTTGACTATTATTGAAGGTTTAGGATTAGTGTGATTTTCAAATGGTTAATTGACACATTATTATTTGTTAGGTTCAATGAAATAACTCATGTTTAAAAATAAAACAACCAAACATTAAAATGATTTTAACAGCTTTGACTCTGTTCTTCTTCATTAATTAAGTTTATAACCACACTTCTAAACAGTAACACATTTCCACTCCAATATAATTAATAATTTCCTTTGATGTGTGTAATTATTTTTCAATAAATATTTGTATCTTGAGCATCTCTACCCCACGTGTTTAATTTTATTTAAGTATATTGTTAGTTTTGGTTTCTTTAAAGCAGCCACTTTATTCAAATATGAATACTTCAAAATTGTTCCTAAATTATGGGCATTCAACCAACATATTTCATCTATTAAAATATTTCACCATTTAGAGCTGATGTATATTTAGATTAACTTTTTAAGTGTTTATAATTGTAACAAATTTGTTTATAAGTATTTAGAAAATCAATCTAAATGCATCCTAAATTTTTAATCTTTCGAATACTCGTGAAAAACAAAAAAGAAAGAAAGAAAGTACATATATATAATATAATTATTTTCAAATTATTAAATTGTAGAAATAATGACACAAACAGCTTCACCATTTATTTATATATATATATATCTATATATATATATATATATATAGAATTTATACATTACAAATATACTTCTATTCATCAGTGGAATGTAAAATACAATACATTCTAGAAATTTTTATTAAGATAATAACACCTCATTTTCCATGCCCTCCTACAAAACCCAAACGTCCATCTCCTTATCTCCACGATCACCCGATCTAGAACCCGCTTGAGACTATGCTTTAGATTCATCATCATCATCCTCCTCATCATCATCATTATAAAAAGGTTCAGAGTCAAGTGCACTTCCCACTCCCGCCCCCGCACTATAGCCGATACCAGTTCTAGATCCACTCCCAATTCCAGTGCCAATTGCAGCTCCAACGCCCCCACTCCCAATTTCAATGCCAATTGCAGCTCCAACGCCCCCACCTGGGTAAAGGCTCGAATTAGATTCCACCAAGGATTTCAAACTATCCATTATTATAATAATGAAAGAGGTTTAATTAAGAGAATGAGGAAATTAAGAGAGTATATATTGTTGTGTTAAGTGAAGTTAAAAGTGAGAAGAAGTATTGGGGTATTTATAGGGGGGGTTATATGAAGGAAGAAGCAACGTTTTGAGTATGCGTCACGAGTGTTTTTTTTTTTTTTTTTGTTCTTTTTGGCCACTATCTTTTGCACGTTGTTGGTTTGGATTATTTTTAGATATACATATAGGTTTTAATTTAAAATTGTGTGTGGTGGGTATGCTAAGGAGAGCTACATATGCTCACTTATCTTACCATAAAGTTGGATATGGAAATTTTGAGAAGGTGGAGACTGGAATTTGCATTAAGAAAAGTACTAATAATACACGTATTCATATTATGCCTATATATCACACTCTGTTTGGGTTTATGGTCGGTCTGCCCACTAATTATTGCCTTCTTTTTTTTTAACATCATACAAATGGGTAGATGTGATTTGTAATTATTATTGCTAAATTATTCGCATATTTCCATCTTAACTATTCGTTGTAAATTTGCAATAAATTTTCAAGGTATTGAAAAATATAAGGAAAAAATAAAATGAGTTTTTTCAAAAATAAAAAAATTGACAGTTTATTTACCTCTATGTAACAAAATTATTAATTTATTATTATAAATGTAAATATTTTTGTCAAATATTCTATTTTTGACGATCTTTCAAAAATAAAATTTTATCAGGAATGAATTTATTCTTTTTTTTAACACGAGGGAAAGGAAATTATTCCCTCCAATCCAACTATTTTGTTTCGATATATAATTTAGATTGAATTACAAGCTAGACAAGTTATCTCTTTTATATAAAATTTAAGAGATGTTTAAAAAAATAGAAATTACATAATTTCAATGTATTGTATTGTTAGAAAAATGTATTATTTGTTTGAGGATATTTTTAAAAATAGTAAAATAAAATAAAATCTTTAGAAGTTATAGCAAAATTTTGGATTCTATCATTGATAGTCTTCTATCACTATAGCAAATCAATAACTATCCGTGATAGGATTTACTATAGATTGTAAATATTATGTAATATGTGCTATTTTTGTAAATTCTCATGTAACTTAATTTTGATCTAAAATACATTATTTCAAATTAAGTGAATATGAAAATTAAATACACATATCATAGGCAGAAATTCATGTCTCTAAAAATTATAAAATTCTTATATATATACATGGACGGATTTATCGAGGAACCAAAAGCACGTGCCCCCTTCACAATATTGGTTTTTGTATTTTAGTATTGATTTTGAAGTGTCAGATTACAATACATATTAAATTTAGTTTCATTTTAGCTAAGTTTTGGTTTTGGTGTAATGACTGTGTCCCCACTGCAAATTTTTTTAATAATTTCCTAAAGGAAGATAATTTTTTAAAAAGAGGAAAAAACTCGTCTAACATAAAACTTGACTTATTTGTTAGCTCTCATATGTTACCTAACAAATATTTTTAAAAAATATAACAAAGTCGGTGCAACCCTAATTTATTCCCTAGCCCTCATTTGTTATCTAACAAATTTTTTTAAAAAATACAACAAAATTGGTGATCCAAACTTCTACTATCTCAACAATATTTTATGAAAAATGTATTAATTTTTTTTTCTTTTCTTTTTTGATGAAAATTTTAAATTTACATATTTACATTACAAAAAATCATGTGGAAATTGCTGATCTTTCTTTATGGCTACAAATGTAGTGAATGTTATTGGAGCATCAGTAAGACGTCGATATATTTTTTTTTAACATTTTTTAGTGTGATTATTATATAGTGCCCAGTGACCCTCATATAAAGATTCCAACTTCAACATGTGTTGTAAGAAAGCTTTTATAATATGAATTTAAAAACATTTGTAAATCACCATAAGAGATAATTGCAAATATAGTAATTAGATTCATAATAATTAAATGTATAACAACAATTTAAAATATTTACAAATATAACAAAATATATGAAAGTCTATCAATGATAGACTACAAGAATCTATAAGTCTATTACAAACTTTGCTATGTTTAAATTTTTTTAAAAAAATATTGTTACATACATCATTATTATTTCTAAATTTACCACTATCTATAATTACCCTATTTATAATACAGTACACCAACAATGCTAAAAAAAATATCAATGGTTGACATCTCTTACATGAGAAGAAACCATTGAAATATGAAAATAAAGAGATAAAGTTAATTGTTTTCTCAAAATGGTCATCCATCCAAAATTGTGGTGATAAAAATGGTTTTACATCTATCCACACAATTACATAAAGCCAAAGTATTAAAAAAATTACCAGAAATTTTTTACTGAAAATTTAAAATTAATAGAGGTTATTAAATTTTTTGGTTGGCAGTAAAAATCTTCTTGTATTGTTTCAAACTTCCCCTACGACATGTTGATAGATTTTCCTTATTTATGTGGTTTTTTTATCGACTCTGTGCATTTTGTAATTTGTAAAGAAGAAAAAGAAGGAACTTCTAACAAGTGTTGCGACGGTATATTTTTTGTTTTCATGAAAAATACTTTTGAACTGCAAAGAAAGATTGTTGTTCTTATTCATGATGACTGTTAGTTATTGACATGTTGTTCAACATTAATTTTCAATTAAGGGGAGCCTATCTTTACAATCAATCAAGTATCAACTACTTACGAGTCTAAGCAAATTGTATATTTGTAATCTATTTAATTATACTCTAGCGAACATATCTTCTCAATTTAGCGTAGCTCCCAGACGTAGGTGCATTACATTGAATTGATTTTTTTACTCCGTTAATTATCTTGTTATAATATTAGATCCAACATTGTTTTCTTAATAAACATTGTTCCAAAAACTTGTAAGTTTTGAGGATTGTGTATTTTCCAAAAATAGATATTTTGTTACTATGATACCTATGTTTTATCCGAGCATAGTTACAATCTTTCTTGAATTAAGTTGAATTCCAAACATTTTTAATTGAAGTTAGATGAATGATGTCACTCTACTACAATTTCATTACTTAACAACCTTAGTTCAAACACTTAGAAAATTAAAGTTGTGGAAAAATCAAAAGTAAATTATTAACAAAGTTTTTGAAAAATACACCATCTTTAAAACTTAAAAGTAAATAAAATCGTCCTAAGTTTACTAACACAATGATACAAAGTACTACGCTAATTATAATTACGAGAAAAATACTTACATGCATCTAAAACATCATCTAATTTTATCCATTCCACCCAATTATCTAATCTTAATTTCAATTTTAACGTAATAATAATAATAATATTTAAGAGATAAAAGAAGGAATGATAAAGAGAGGTGAGACTCAAAATGCATTGAAGTATTACATTAGTCTGGTTACTGATACCACCAACCATTAGCTGTGGTTTTTATTCAATATCCTACTTTTGATCTTTTCCACTCTCTTTACTTTCTTTCAGTTGTTACCTCCTTCACCATAACCATGTCCCTCGCCATAGCCATGACCCTCTCCCCCACTGGCGCCGTTTCTGCTGCCGGAACCTGACCCAGCACGTGACCCTGCGTAAGACCCAGCATATGAACCAGCCTCAGAGCCTGCACTGGACCCTCCATAGCTAGAGCTTGATGAATGTGAGGATGAGGACGAATAGGACCCAGACCCAGACCCGGATCCGGATCCAGATCCGGCTCCAGCACCCGACCCACTTCCACCGCCTAAGCCCAACCCCAAGCCAAGGCCGAGACCAACTCCCAAGCCACCAAGATCAAGGCCCAGGTCCTTCCTGGCCACACGTCCTGCTTCTGATTCAATTACTGACATACATAGTACTAAACAGAGAACAGCAATAGCTTTGGTCGAGGCCATTTTAATTTCGAAAATCTAATAATATTGAAACTTTGAAACTTAGGAAATGGGTTTGTGAATTTGGTAATGTATTTTGGCGAAATTGGTGGAGGTATTTATAGAATTTTGAAAGCATTTTTTTTAAAAAAAATTAGTAACCTGTTTGGGAATTAAATAATTTATAATGGAGAGGTGAGTGTAAATCCTTGTTGTCCCAATTTTTGTGGCTGAATGTGGTCGAGGTTTCTTCTAACTTTTAAAAAGATTTCGGCTAGAGCTTGCAACTCCACTAATCGATATGGTGGGTTAGTGTGTTAAAACTAGTTTTGTTATTATGTTCTCATTTTTCTCATTTCATAAAACGACCCAAAAGTTTTGAAGTTGTTATTTACTTCTGTGTTCTATCTCTAGATTGCCGCTTTTGATTGTACAAAATAATGTGAAGTGAACTTTTGTTTGATGAACTTGTAGGAGCGGAGCGTACTTGATAGGTTATCGAAACTGAGTTTACTGAAAGATTCTCATACTTTGGGAAGATCTGAAATGTTTTCTTTTTCTTTTTATAAAATAAGAAAATATAGCAACTAAAGTTTAGAGGTATCTAGTCATGGTAGAATTTCTGTTCAATAAATAAGTAATACATTGTAATTGGTTAACTTTATACACTAGTAATGTTTTTTCATCGTCTTTGGGGTATGCAATTCCTAGATAAAGGATATTGCATTAACTAAGGTATCAATTTTTATGTTTCCTTATAACTCTATTAGTGCGATTTGTGACGTTTTGTGTTAGATCTACACATAATTTTATTATGAATAGAAATTGTTTGAATTAGTAGAAAAAACTTTGATTGTGGTTTAGTTAATTAGAATAGTATAATTGATTATTTTAAATCATGCATCATATCTAACAATTAAGACAAATATTTATCAATAATAATATAGGATTATAAGAGAAGCTGCAAGATGCCATATGATATCACACTAAATAATACTCTCTAAGCAAAGACTTTCAATCATATATTAATATGGGCTGTTTATATTGACAATAGGGTTTGAAATGTGTTATTTGAGCTAATTTCGTATTCAATTTTTAAATGAAATTTGTTAGGTAAAATGCAAGGAGAGAAGGTTATAAACTAATAGTAAAAAAGGTAAGTTATTGCTTATCTTTACCTAATAATGCGTTGAGATATTTGTTTTGTATATAATTAAGAATTGTGTTTATTTGGTTCATTGCCATCGTATATAATATATATGTGTGTGTGTGTGGTTGATGTAATAGAGAGAGATGATAATTTAGATTAATTGTGGAATAGATGGTGGGCAGCACCAGATTGTGGTTATGAATTCACAATCTGTTGATAATGGTCATTGATTGCTAATAATTAATAATTAATTATGGGATAGGCCTCCATTCCATTGACCTACACTTAGTGGATGACTCACATTGTATGGATTAATGTTAAAATTGGATCAACAAAAACCTAATTAAGGCTAACCTTCACGTGTTATCGACAATATACATTTATATTTTCGATAAATATGAGTTATTCTTGTTGCAGACAGCATGTACTCCAAGATCCAACTTTAAAATGATGAATCTGAGAAAGAATGAACATTTACTATATATGATGATGTTTTTAAACAAGGAGTAAGCTTAGTGTTTCTTTTACTTTTGTTCAAGTATGGGATTCAAAGCTAAGAAAGTAGAGTTTGACTAATTGAAGCCTGATATGTTGGAGACGAGTTTGAATTAATATCCATATAACTATTAGTTAAATTAGTTGAATATATAATTCAATTGATATACAAATATGTTAATGATCAATAATTGCTATGCATATATGGAAAAATATAATCCAGCTTCCCACACGTTTTCAACAATTTCTCTACACGTGTCATGTAAAACTAATAGAGGGGATTAATTTCATCTTGTATACATAAATATATTCTCACTTTCTAATCCAATAATAATGGCACAACGAAAAATCTAACCATATACATTTATTCATTTGTAATCGCAATTGTTGTCCATGTCCACTCAATTATATAATATATATATTCCTATTAGCGTTTAAATATTGCATTAATTAACAAAACAAAATCTTTCTTAATTCACGCAATGACATGATTTATTGATTTAAATATATATTACGTGCTCGTATAGAATATGATATACAATTTTATGGTGCAGGTAACCGCTTCAACCCAAATAATTGTAATGAGGCAAGGTCTGTTGAAACATATAATCAGATCTACTGTTAGATCGCAATTTATCATATTTATGGTCTGCATATCACATCTATACATGAAAAGATTTATTATTTCGATTGACTGGAATATGTATATCAGAGCAAATGATGTGTGTATCACATCGTCCATGTATGAAATAATACACCACTTCACATTATATTAACCACTCTCATAAGAATAATTACAAAAAAAAAAAAAAAAAAAAAAGACAAAAGACAAATTACAATGAAAAAAAAAAAATGCAGCAATTCTCGATCATAACTCATTTTAAAAATAGTATATATACATGTGTGTGTTTTCTCGAGTTAAGTCTCTTTTAAGATCGAATTTCGGCTAGGTTTCTTATGGTCGACCTCAACTCGAGCCCCAACCCATGCCTGCTTTCTTTTTGGACCCTAGCCAGTTTTGAATTTCATAACTTTGGTCCAAACAATCTTGCTCAACTTGGCCAAGCCAATAATTCGTAATTAACAATACATATACTATTAATTATTACTAATTAAAAATTTACATTAAAAATTAAAAAAAAAAGTTGAGTGGTACGTGCCCTAGTCCCTACTCTGATCCGTCCATGGTTATATATATAAAACATCATGTTTGAACTAAAAACCACATTCTTTGCCTTTTAGATTTCATAAATCTATACTTATTCTCTTCCAATAGTTACCACGGTTGGGTTAAACAATTAATATTTTTTTGTATGTATTAAAATAAAACGATAAATTTTATGTGATCACATGTGTTAATTACAAGCTTAGTTTATATAAAAGAAAATCTTAACCAACATTTTGTTTTATTTATAGTGTGAAAACAATATAGGGGAGATTTAAAAAGAAAACTATATTTAAATAGCATATAAATTATACTAACTCTGCATTAATATATAGTAAAACATTAAGATACACATGAAATTGGCTAAAAGCAAGAACACCATGAAAATCCATCACACTTGTTCTACCAACAATATTTTCACGACTGCTAAAACACACACACTACTGAACAAGCTTCCATCTTCCCTTATTTTTATTTAAACACATAAAGTTAGGATCATGACCTAAATCAACTATGTAACCTAATACTTTTGTTATACATCCTCTTATCATTTTTTTTTCTTCTCTTCAGTTTCCTCCCCCATATCCACGACCCTCCCCGTAGCCATGACCTTCACCATATCCTTCACCATTGCCGTTGCTGCCTCCTCTGCCCGAACCTCCACCATATCCCGAACCATACCCCGACCCTCCATTCCTATTTCCACCTGAACCTGAGCCTGCTCGAGACCCTGCGTATGAGCCAGCGTAAGAACCAGCTTCAGACCCAGCTCCAGACCCCGAGCTTGAGCTTGAAGAGTATGATGATGAAGATGAACTTGACCCAGATCCTGATCCAGAGCCAGAGCCAGAACCAGAACCAGAACCAGAGCCACTTCCACCAATGCCTAAGCCAATTCCAGCTCCAAGTCCAACTCCGACTCCTCCAAGGTCAATACCGAGATCCTTTCTTGCCACTCGACCTTCAGAAAGAATGGCAGAAAAAGAGAGTAGAAGGCAAACAACAATAGCAAGGGACTTGATTGAAGCCATTATTGTTTTAAACAGAATCAAACAATCGGGGGACTGTGTTAAAGCTTCTCTAGGTTTTAGAGTTTAAAAGGTTTGTGATGTGGGAATTATTAGAGAGACTTGAGGGAGGTATTTATAGCAAAATTTGTTGAAGGTGATAGGACCCTTTGTGAAATGGTACGATGAAGTGGCCACTACAAAAGAGAGAAAAAGATTGCGGTGGGCAAATTATGTGGCTAAGAATTTGCCCAAAATTGTTTGAAGATTATGGCGTTTGGACAAATGTTTTAATATTATTATTTTGAAGTGGAGGCCGGTAGGTGCCAAATTTTTTAATGTTAAATGATTGAAGTTCATCGTATATATATATATATATATAAACTGTATGAACAAAATGAAGTGGTGAATTATTGAAGAAGTTGGTGTTGAGAGAGAGTTTGAGAATGGAAAGTGGATTCCATAATTGACTTTTTGTTGCCTACTACTGATCCCTATAGTCGGGTTTCTCCACTAATTTTAGTGCTCTCAAATTCTACGTGGCCTAATATATATTTAGATGCATGAATTATTATTATTATTATTTTTTTATCAATCACATCTTAATATGGTTGGTGGCGATTCCAAACTTACTTATATATTTATTAAAACTAAATAAACAATAACGTTGGTTGCTTCGCATCGCGATCACATTGCGACATACATTACATCACATTCTTATTCAGTCATTACGGCTAACAAACGTTTATTTAAGTTAAAAAAAACATGTTTGGTTGATTTAAGGAACGTTAAAGCAATAATTGAGTCTCTAAATTTCGTTGTTGACAATAATTTAGTTTATATACTTTTAAATCTTGAAACAATTTAGTGTTTTAAACTTAATATATGAATTAAATTAAACATTATCAGTTACTAAAGTTTAAAAACTAAATTGATTACTTTAACGACAGTTTGAGATTCAAAGTGATAAGAGTATAATCCAAAACAAAACAAAATAAAATGCACATTATTACATTAAATACATTTTTTTTTAAAAAAAGAAAAAAATATAATCATCTAAGATTCTAAATTCATTTTTCCTTTTGATTATTATTGAAGGTTTAGGATTAGTGTGATTTTCAAATGGTTAATTGACACATTATTATTTGTTAGGTTCAATGAAATAACTCATGTTTAAAAATAAAACAACCAAACATTAAAATGATTTTAACAGCTTTGACTCTGTTCTTCTTCATTAATTAAGTTTATAACCACACTTCTAAACAGTAACACATTTCCACTCCAATATAATTAATAATTTCCTTTGATGTGTGTAATTATTTTTCAATAAATATTTGTATCTTGAGCATCTCTACCCCCACGTGTTTAATTTTATTTAAGTATATTGTTAGTTTTGGTTTCTTTAAAGCAGCCACTTTATTCAAATATGAATACTTCAAAACTGTTCCTAAATTATGGGCATTCAACCAAACAGATTTCATCTATTAACATATTTCACCATCTTTAGAGTAGATGTATATTTAGATTAACTTTTTAAGTGTTTATAAGTGTAACAAATTTGTTTATAAGTATTTAGAAAATCAATCTAAACGCATCCTAAATTTCTAATCTTTCGAATACTCGTGAAAAACAAAAAAAGAAAGAAAGAAAGTACATATATATAATATAATTATTTTCAAATTATTAAATTGTAGAAATAATGACACAAACAGCTTCACCATTTATATATATAGAGAATTTATACCTTACAAATATACTTCTATTCATTAGTGGAATGTAAAATACAATACATTCTAGAAATTTTTATTAAGATAATAACACCTCATTTTCCATGCCCTCCTACAAAACCCAAACGTCCATCTCCTTATCTCCACGATCACCCGATCTAGAACCCGCTTGAGACTATGCTTTAGATTCATCATCATCATCCTCCTCATCATCATCATTATAAAAAGGTTCAGAGTCAAGTGCACTTCCCACTCCCGCCCCCGCACTACAGCCGATACCAGTTCTAGATCCACTCCCAATTCCAGTGCCAATTGCAGCTCCAACGCCCCCACCTGGGTAAAGGCTCGAATTAGATTCCACCAAGGATTTCAAACTATCCATTATTATAATAATGAAAGAGGTTTAATTAAGAGAATGAGGAAATTAAGAGAGTATATATTGTTGTGTTAAGTGAAGTTAAAAGTGAGAAGAAGTATTGGGGTATTTATAGGGGGGGTTATATGAAGGAAGAAGCAACGTTTTGAGTATGCGTCACGAGTGTTTCTTTTTTTTTTTGTTCTTTTTGGCCACTATCTTTTGCACGTTGTTGGTTTGGATTATTTTTAGATATACATATAGGTTTTAATTTGAAATTGTGTGTGGTGGGTATGCTAAGGAGAGCTACATATGCTCACTTATCTTACCATAAAGTTGGATATGGAAATTTTGAGAAGGTGGAGACTGGGATTTGCATTAAGAAAAGTACTAATAATACACGTATTCATATTATGCCTATATATCACACTCTGTTTGGGTTTATGGTCGGTCTGCCCACTAATTATTGGCTTCTTTTTTTTTAACATCATACATATGGGTAGATGTGATTTGTAATTATTATTGCTAAATTATTCGCATATTTCCATCTTAACTATTCGTTGTAAATTTGCAATAAATTTTCAAGGTATTGGAAAATATAAGGAAAAAATAAAAAGAGTTTTTTCAAAAATAAAAAAATTGACTATTTATTTACCTCTATGTAACAAAGTTATTAATTTATTATACTTGATTCTTTTATAAATGTAAATATTTTTGTCAAATATTCTATTTTTGACGATCTTTCATAAATAAAATTTTATCAGGAATGAATTTATTCTTTTTTTTTAACACGAGAGAAAGGAAATTATTCCGTTTCCATATATAATTTCGAAATTAAATAATTTCAATGTATTGTATTGTTAGGAAAATGTATTATTTGTTTATCACTTCCTATGAAAATTATTATATATATATAACTTAATTTTGGTCTAAAATACATTATTTCAAAATAAGTGAATATAAAAATTAAATACACATATCACAGGCACGAATTCATGTCTATAAAAATTATAAATTCTTATACATATATACATGCACATATTTTTTTATTTTAATATTAATTTTGAAATGTCATATTATAATATATATTAAATTTAGCTCATTTTAGCTAAACTTTGGTTCTGGTATAGTGGTTGTGTAGAATTTTTTAATGAATTTCTAAGAGGAAGATAATTTTTTAAAAAGAGAAAGAACTCGTCTAAGAAAAAACCTGACTTATTTCATAGCCTTCATTTGTTATCTAACAAATATTTAGAAAAAATGCAACAAAATCATTGAACCCCTAAAATTTGATTTCCTAGAAAGAAGATAATTTTTTAAAAAGAGGAAAAACCTATCTAAGATAAAAGTCTAACTTCTTTCCTAGCCCTCATTTGTTATTTAACAAATATTTAAAAAAAATGCAACAAAAGTCGGTGAAACCCTAACTTATTTCCTAGCTCTCATTTGTTATCTAACAAATATTTTTTTAAAATGTAACAAAGTCGGTGATCCAAACTTCAACTCTCTCAACAATATTCCATGAAAAAAGTATTATTCTTTTTTTTAATGCAATTTTTAAAGTCACATTTTTACATTACAAAAAATGACGTGGAAATTGCTGATATTTCTTTATTGCTAGAAATGTAGTTAATGTTGGGATTGCGGAAAAAGGCTGGTTTCTGTGACGGGATTGTGTCTATGGGATGAGAGGAATAGTAGAGAGTTATAGTGACACATAGAGACTTTTTGTTGAGACTTTTTAAGGACTTTTTAGGTTAGTTTTGGGTTTGAAAGTCACGCTTAGGCCTTGCATCTTGTTTAATTTGAACCTCCACATAAAAATGGGATTTAATCATTTTAATGTACATTTTTCAAGTTTATGTAGTTTGAAGGAGTGGGAATGAAGAATTTCTTACTGAGTTAACTATTTTTTGTGTATGTAATATTTTTTTTGTTCACTTTGGTGTGCCAAAGTGAAATGTAATATAGCTCATAAACCTTGGCACACTGGAGAATGATTGTTTGTCATATTTTGACAAAATATTAATGCTTGGAAATATTTTCATTTTTAAATTTTTGGTTGCAGTGTTTAATATATTATGTTGCAGGAAATTCATTCTATATTTGAAATTTAATTTATATAAGCATACAATATTAATAATAAATGTGAAAAAAATTTAAATTGTTTTTGTCATGTTCTTTGTGTGGTTAGAAATATGTTGGCAATTAGAAAGCTCTGGCAACGTTCATGCTTAGGCAAAAAAGAAACAAATATTATTTAAAAACAAATTTAGCGTGGGAAGAAATTTTGTTTTTGCCGACAAAGATCTTTTCATTGGCAGAACCAGTTTTTGCCCACAAAACAGACGTGGCCAGAAAGTTTATTTTTGTCGACGTGATGATCATAATCGTGGGTAAAAATACCTTTATGTCGACGTTTTTTTTGTAGCTAAAAATATTTTTTCTGCCCACGATTTTAATTTGCATGGAGATTTTTGCCGATGCAACGCCAAAAACGTGGGCAAAGGAAAAGACGACCGTGTTTCGACCACGCAACGTGCCCACAAAAAAAAAAACGACGGTTATTCGTAAGAACTCGGCAAAGACGAAAATTCTTGTAGTGACGATTGGTCTAACTTTTTAATATTTATATTATTTTAGTTGATATATTAATAAAGAACATATATTAAATTTGCAATTGTCTAACCATAAACTTCATAAGTATATATATATATTTATATATGACTAATGTGTTGATTTACTGACTAAAACCTGTTGAGGAGAATTAGGAGATGTATTTGTTCTAAATTAAATAGACTATCTTCAACGTGTGTTAAGGTAAGTTTCTACACATAGGTGGAATAATTCAAATATTTGTCCATTCTTAAATATATCTCTAAATTTGAAGGGTTGAATCTCGTTATTAAGGCAAACCAATAAAAAGATAATCTAGTAACTTCAATATAGGAATATGAATACTAATCATAAGAATATACATTGCTAAGCAAATAATTAATTATCCATTTAAATAATTTTTATTTTATTTACAAACATTTTAAATCATATCTATGTTTTATCAATATATATATATATTTTTTTTAAAAAAACTTCATAACTGAAAAATTAACCAAGAATACTAGTCTCACCAACAGAGGTAGAGAACATCCAGTGTAGAATAATAGAAGCTAGAAGCCCCATCCACAACCACCATTCACCATGGCCACTCGAGCCAAATGATGGGTAAACCCATTCACCGAGGACAGGCATCACACAAAGAAACACCCATGGATAGACAGAGCTAGAGCCTTAATATCTTCAACAAATTTTACAAGCTCAGGCAGATCCAAACTCTTATGAGACAAAGCATTAATAAACTTAATACAATCAGACCCAACCAAAATAATGGGATATGAGAGGCAAAAGTAAAATAGTCAATAAAAACAGTTAGGCCTCTCACAACCGCCAGAGCCTTAAGGAGCTTAATGGCTATCGGAACTACACCTTGTGCAACCAGCATATGAACCAGCTTCAGATTCACTGGCTTCGTGGTGTGGCCGAGAGGAGGGTGATGAGATTAGTTGGGTGGCATGTTTTATCAATATATCTTTTCATACATCCTTAAAATAGAAATTTCATATGATATTAATATCAATATTTAATTAATAACCATTTATCGGTCAAGAATCCATTTAATTGAACAATCAAATCAGGGTAATGGAACAACAATTCTTTTCGACACACTCCTAACAACAACTATAATTATAATTTTATAAAGATTTTAAAATATTGTTATACATTTTTTACTATTATTTTTAAAATTACTATCCATTATCCATTATAATTACCCATAGTTTAATTAACACTCAATAGGAACAACATTTTATTCAAACTTCATATATGTATATATATAAACTAGACTAAAAGAACAAAGCAGGAAAATACAATTAAGGATTCATCATCTATAGCTTTTCTTCATCTATTTGCAAAAGGAAAACACGATGATAATCCTTAATTAATTTCATATACTATCATTAATTATAGTTTAAGTTTGATCTCAGTTTTCGCCACCATTGCCATAACCATGCCCCTCGCCGTATCCATGCCCCTCTCCGTATCCTTCTCCACCGTTTCCTCTCCCTGAACCCGCACCATATCCTGAACCGGAACCGGACCCCCCGTTCCTGTTTCTGCGTGAACCTGATCCGGCATAAGAGCCAGCGTAGGAGCCGGCTTCAGACCCTGCATCGGAGCCAGAGCTTGAGCTTGAGGAGTGTGATGAGGAAGCAGAACTGGACCCAGATCCAGACCCACTTCCACCTAAGCCCAAGCCCACTCCCGTTCCAACACCAAGTCCCATTCCTCCGAGGTCGAGGCCCAAGTCTTTTCTAGCCACGCGGCTTTCTGATACAATAACGGACACGCCAAGTAGGAAAGTGACAACGGCAACACTTCTAATGGAAACCATATTTGTGTGGTTGGTAATGGAACCAAAATTGAAGAAGGTTTATAACGGGAACTACAGTTTGAGAGTAATGAAATGCTTTGCTTTTTGTTTTGTTTTGTGTTTTTGGAGGAAAGGAAGAAGGGGAGATTGGAGTATTTATAGAAGTTGAAGGATAGATTAGATTGGGATCAAAATCATGAAATATTGCACTAGTTTTTCGCGTTTTCTGGAAGATGAAGAGGATTTGGACAAGTGTTCTTACACTCCCACTTTAGAGTTTAGTGGAGTTCTAGTGATCGATTTCTTTCCAACCTTTTTAATATATCCACTCAACTTTATGGTCTATAGAGTTATCTACCTATCATATTATATATATTCATATGTACATACACACACACCATATGTGTTGCATTTCTAATCCAAATTCCTTTCATTTTAGTGCAGGGTTGCTCATACTCTGAACTTCGTGAAATCAGATTAAAATCATATAAACACCATAACAATGGTCTGAAAAATTGAACTAAATGTATTGAGTTATAGTTATATATTAAAGTAAATATAAGTTAGGATAGTTTTCAAATATAGAAAAATGATTCTAACTTATTTATCCTTATATATGTGATTTGTATTGTAATTAATGACATTTTTTTTTATCATTAGTTAGAGTCAGTGTTAATAGAATAACGAATATTAAGGGATTAATTTCGACGTTTGCACGTCTAAGGAGACAAAGAAAAGTTAGAAAAATATCTAACCAAAATGAAAGAAAGTTATAAGAAAGATTTAAAGAAAAAAAATTAAATTAAGATGAAGAGCTGAAAAGGTAAAAAAATATGTACAAGTTGAGAAAGAAGAAAAAAGATATATGCAAAATCTTTCAAAGAAGAGAGAAAGAAAAAAAAAACTAATAAAAGAAAGGGGAAGATTTAAAGTCGTGGCCAAGAAATGGTTGTTGTTGTTGTTGTTGATGAACTGAAGTGGCCGTGTAGTGATATTTGCGAGTTTTGGGGTCATCTTGCACGTACTAATTCCACTAATCTCAACGATGATGGAGTGGTAAATTAAATTCGAAACTGTTTGAAGACGGAGGAGAGGAACAAAATGAGATGAGAGATGAAGAGTAAAAGAGAGGCAACGATGAGAAAAACGCCGAGCTTCCTCCATTTAGCTTGAAGAGTTCTGAGAAACCCCGTTTTGCAAGAAATGCAATTATAGCACAAATTTCCTCTGTCGTTGTCCCATAAACTACAATCACTGTCGTATGGGTTTGATGGATCAATTGGTCCTCCAGTTTTCCTCCAAAATGTTGCGTTTACATATTCCATTTCGCAAATCGTTGCTGGCATGCAACATCCAGACTAACACACATAAAGTATACATCTCTTCAATTCAATTACAAACTTATAATCATAATTCAATATATATATATATATATATATATAAAAGATGTTAGAAAATTTGATACTAATAGTTGTTTATAGGGAGGGAAGAATTTACCTCAATGAAGGAGAGTTTCTTGAGGCTAAAATCATAAGATTTAAGCATGAGAGTTCTTGAGACCAAATCATCACAAGCCCCTGAATCATAAATACAAGTCTTAATATCTTGGGAATGCGCTTGATCAAACACTTTCAACCTCAACCATTTGGGTGATGCAGCCACGGATCGACTTTCCATTTTATAGGCCCCAACAAGCGCAAGCCCAATTATGAACGTAAGCAACAACGGCACCATCACAATTAGAAGCCCCAAAACGGGGTATCTAGACCTTAGAAAAACTACTGCATTGCTTATCAGAAACAAGAAAATTAAACCAACCCCAATCCCTATTTGGAAACTCGGCAGCTTCAAAATGCTCTCGCACTCCGAATCTCTAACGTAAAATATCCACACAATAAAACCCAATACTGGGATTGACAGTATTAGTGTCATTGTAGCTATTGCCTTCTCCAAGTTGTTGATTTCCAGTAATGGGTTCTTGTTTTTACTTGCTTTCGGAATATCATCATCTCCTCCGCCTCCACCACCACCGCCGCCACCGCAGTCGCCTAATTCTTTGTCTTTGCAAGGAGCTTTCTCTTCTACTACTGCCACTATTGCGCGGGCTTCCTCAGCAACTGCGTTGCCATTGTTCTCGTTCTCTGCCATTGTATATACTGAATTAGTGAACGTATTGGATAATCCACAATTGGATGTGATTAATTATATGTATATATAAGTTATAAATTGATGTGTTTAATAGATAATTATCATGTGTCTGTTATAACAAGTCAAAGTGATGGAGGACAAGACACATATTATTGGGGATTAAGTTGATTAATGGAAAGTGTCATGGTTTTGAGGAGAAAATTGAGGGTGAGTTTGTTGTAGATGATGAGAAATAGTAGGAGTAAACTAGTTTAATGAGGACTCCTAATAAAAATACTTTTAAAGATTTGTTTTCTTTGTTTTCCTTTTGCTCTTTCATTGACATAGTCCACTATCTTAACTAAATCTACTTTACTATCCATAAATTTGGGATCTGTCAAAGGATTTAATTGCCTTTTCTTCTTAATTATTATTCATAAGTTTTGATATTTTGAGATGCAATTAAGCTAAAATTTACGAGGTGTAAAGAATTGTTTTTTTTAGATTGTATCTATCAAATGTAAGGTAAGAAAATCTTGCCATGAATGAAGAATAGATAAATAGTACTTTTCTTTAGTTTATTGTAATGATTAAAACATCACAACTATATAAATAAATATAATTGAAAGAATTTTTTAAAACAATGTTATTTAAAAAATAATAATGTGAAAAATATAGTAGTAGAGAAAGTAATGACAAAAATAAGGTAGGTACACGACCACTCGTATGTGACTTGTCAATTGTCTTTAATTTTCAATTATCTTATTAAATTCACCTTTTCAATTTTAATTGGATTATTTCTTTCATTCTTTTTTTTCATTAAAATATATGTATATATATTAAATTTCTCAATTTTCAATTCTAAAAATATGGTTCCTTATTAAATTGAGATCGCACCCTTATTAACGTTTAGTTTTCAATTTTAATTATTCGATCTTCAAATTTTTTCATGAATAATTTTTTGAATGTTATACTTCATTTCTAAAATTTCTTTTTATACTACCGTATTTATGTATCTATTTAAAAAAAATATTAATTTTAAAAGAACTCCATTATAGGAACATTCTAAAATGGTTTACACTAAAATTGAAAAACAGGTGGAAACACAAAAAACTAAAAGTAATGGGGTAGTTACGTTCAATTTTAAAGAGGGTTTGAAATTTTCTTATGCAATAAACATGTGAACGATTTTATAGTTTTTTTAAAAAAATGTGCACCCAAATTCAACAAATTAATTTTGAATCATGTTGACACCTCTTCCTACCTCCTCTCTTCTTTCCTACAAAAATAATTAATTAAGTTTACATATTTCAATTATTCACCAACATCATCATATTCCGTCTAGAGATTTATTTTTAATTTCTAGCTTATATTTTAATATGTGTAGTGTAGAATTGTCTAACCTTCAACCTTCAAATTTATTGCAAACTATAAAATTTTGTTTCTCCCTGTTGACTGTTTTGTTCTAATGGTTAGTTATTAGGCTTGGTTTGGATTGATGTTATTAGTATAACAATTGGTGACTTAAGAGTAAGTATATATAACTTGAGATGACTTTTTTTGTTTTTATATATTAATGGAGAGCTCAATCACATTCATGTTAGGAAAAGTTTGGTTTATAAAGATGTTAAGATTTGGCACATTGCACTCGAGAAATCTCATACAAATATTAGAGAAGTTTTATTTCAGAATTGAAGTTTTATTTGTGTTTTTTTATTTCTATTTGTTTTTTAATTAATGTCTTCCTCTTATCATTGATATTATTATTGTTTATGAAAAAATTTAATTCTTTTTGTGAGAATATATATATAAATTGAATATGTAACTATCGAGATGATAAGTTTTATATTATATACTCAATTTGGCATTTCTTATATAAAAATAAAATAAAGTCAAAGAAAAATTCTAAAATATTGAATGAAACATTGAGTGAAAGATAGAGAGCTTCTAAAAAGAGTCACTTTCCAACTATAAATGACATCAAACTGTTTCAAAATTAGGAATTAACATACAATTCTATTTCAAAAGCATATAACAAAAATATCTATATATAAAAAAATCACAAGCTTTTAATGAAAACCATTAATTAATATGGAAAGACTTATTTGAAAGACTTTCTCCATCATCTTTTCAAAGACTTGAAAGACCGTAACTCCTTCCCCAATACAAAAAACATACCAAAGTCCAACCCATTATTTTCTCAAAATCATATAATACAATATAATATGATATAATTAATTAATTAAAAAAATTAAATATAAAAAAATATACGCGGCAGGTTGCATCTAATCCACATATCTCATTTTTCTTATAAAAATGAAAAGACGTAAAAAAAAAATCAAATTTTTATTGATGTACAATGTGGGATGAATAATGATGGATCCAACCATATTTACTCATAACTTATGTATATATTTAATTAGGAATATTGCAACCAAAAAATTGAAAAATCAAATCAGTCTAAATTAATCTTTGGTTTTTATTTGATCTTGTTAGTATAAAATTAGACATCTTAATTTGTATTTGAAGAAAATAAAAAAGTATTGATTCTAAGACAATTTTTTTAATTAGAAAACCATATATGTACACTTAAAAAGTAAACTCTAAGATTATGTATGTTTTAGTATTTTAACTATTATGTTGCTTGTTTAGAAAGAAGAAAAAAAAACCAATTACCATTTGTAGTGTACAAAAAAAAAAATTAATTAATTTCAATTTATATATAAAAATAGAATCAATTTTAATTTTAAATTAAGAAAAAGAACCATACAAAGTAGAAATAAAAATAGAAGTTGTAAAAGGAAAAGTGGAGTAAAAAACTTAAAACCAAATCGATAATAAATCAAACCAAATAAAGATCAAGATTTTATTGTTTGATAGACATTGATTTGAATATATATTTTCTTTTACATACATATAAAATCAATTGACTTAGTTTAATTTTTAATTGATTCAAAAATTAACAAAATCGAACCAACAATCGTATTCGTGTTAAAGTCGTGGGTCTCTCAAATCATACCATTTCCTTTTTTCCATTGTGGGTTTTGTGGAATTGAGATTTTGATATATTAGGTGGTTTGTGTTTGTTTGCATAAAGTTCTCCTCCTTTCTTTGTTCTCTTTTTCTATTATTTGTTTTTGAAAAGATGACATTTCTTTTTGTATCTTTGATTTTTCACCCACACAATTTGTCATCCCCTTCTATTTCAACATTATTCCATTTCATCCTTTCTTTATCTCCAAAAAAGCCACACACTTTACTTTTACAAAATATCTATTTCTACTTATCCTTTCAATCATTTTTCCTAAGTGTACTTTGTTACTATTTTTTAAGGTTGTGTGTATCCACTTTTAAGTACAATACCAAACTTTTTAATGTCCATACTAATTTGCTTATCCATTTCAGACAAAGACGAATATAAATCAAATAAAGCGAATATGTTTCAAAAGTAAACTTTTTATATTGGAAAGAGTTCTACCATTTGTTTCCATCATAAAAAAAAAAAGTTAGTACTATATAACCTAACTCTATTACTTTTAAGAGAAGAACTTAAATATTGATTTGAGATTACATACGAATAGGAGGAGTACTAAGAATATGGAGTAGGATTAAGAGAGGTTTAACTAAATTGAAAGTCATTATCTATATCAACAAGGTGCATTTCTTTTCGGTGGCTCAATCATAAAACTTTAAAGTTAAATTTGCTTATCTTAAAGTGATTATATGTTGGGTGATATCCTAGGAGATTTTCTAGGATGCATGTGAGTGAGTTGCAGATAAATCATGTTAAAAGGGACTCGTGTAGCTTTGTGGGGACAACTTCCACTTTATAAACATTTAAGAAAAGCAAGGGCGATATTGCTAGGACGCTAAAGAATGTCAGGTCATCAGCTGCCGAATCTGGATTCTGAATCTTAGTCTGATTCTATGTGATACCACTGTAATATTTTGTAGTTTCATCACGTAGATGTAAGGTATAATGCGTCGTACTAGATTTCATTAGGTTACCGTCTCCTATTTCACACTTAAGAGAACTTGTAGCATTGTGGTATTGAGTTTAAGTACACTTCATGCCTCTAAGGCATAAAGTAGCATAACCACATTGGATCATGATGTTTCATATTTATGGTTTAGATCATGACAAATATAGATGTGTAACGAAAATGATACCAATTTGAAATTTTAGAAACCAAATCAGTATTTTATGAAAATGTAGGGACGAATAGTGAATTTTAACCCACCCTAGATGTTAAAATATTTTTTAAGGAGTTTTAAAAAAATAGAACAAATCAACAAACTATTTACAATTTCGAAAATGAAAAAAGCTCATAGGTCCACAATGAAAAATACAAAAATGACCTAGTCAATATGCAATTAATTGACTACGATCTTATACAATTATTTGATACAATATCTTTTAGATTTGACTAGATTATCGTTTAAATAGAGAAATAATATGGAAATGAATGGGAAAGGTGAAATATTAAAAATATACTTTGATGTTTTTGTTTTATTTATGAAAAATTAAGTTTATTTTTTAATAAAATTAAATGACTTAGTGTGTAGATACGTAATTAAAAGAACCCCTATTTTCCGCGACAAGTTTGTGCAAACCTAAGAACCACTTCCCTAAATTAAAAACAAAACCCTCTAAACTTAATATATATATATATTTATATATTTCTTTTTAAAGGCGTGGAACAAATGACAAAAACATTTTCTTTTAAAGAAAAAGAAATCATAGTAAACAAGAGTTTACCTTTCATTCAAACACCCAACAAAATTAGGAACCTGAGTTTGAAAAATGTAAATGCACATCTCCAAAGAAATCCCAACAAAATACCAAAACCAAAAATTGACGCCTCGCTTTGGTTTAAAAGTAAACAACTCAGAACCTTCCTTCTAATCACAGCCGTCGCTTTTGAAGTTTCAAAACCATTAACTCATCTTCTTCCCTTCTACATGAAATATCCAAGAACAAGCCCTTGAGTCCTTCACCTCACTTTAACCAAACGCGTCTTCCCCATATCTCTATAAAACTAACCCATATCCCTCATTTCACTTCCATTCTCCTTTCTTCACTCATTTTCCGTTTCTGCCTTCTGCTCTCTTTTCTTTTCTAATTCCAATATCATGGTGAAACTAAGCAATAATCTCGTTGGGATTCTCAATTTCATTACCTTTTTGCTCTCTATCCCCATCATCGCCGGTGGGATATGGCTCAGCCGACAAGGTACATCCGATTGTGAGAAATTTCTCGACACCCCCGTAATCGTCATCGGTGTTTTTCTTCTTCTTGTCTCACTCGCGGGTTTCATCGGCGCGTGTTGTCGCGTGAGATGGCTTCTCTGGATTTACCTTTTCGTTATGTTCCTTCTCATCCTTCTTCTCTTCGTCTTCACCATCTTTGCCTTCGCCGTCACCAACAAAGGCGCCGGAAAAGTTCTCTCCAACAGAGGATATAAAGAGTACAGACTCGGTGATTACTCCAACTGGCTACAGAATCGCGTCAGGAACAACAAAGATTGGAACAGAATCAGGAGCTGTTTAGTGGACGGCAAGGTTTGTAACGAAGTCAACCAGAAATTTGTTGGTGATACCGTTGAGCAATTCTATCTAGAACACTTATCTTCAATTCAGGTACGATTTAATAATTCGCTTAAAAGGAGGATTCCAAATCCAATTGAAATTTAAGTAAACCACCCAATAAATAATTTCGTAAGTAACGAGAGTTTTTGTGTGAATTTTCTGTAGTCTGGGTGTTGCAAACCGGCAGATGAGTGTAACTTCGCGTACAAGGGACCGACTCAGTGGGACAGACCGTCGAATGTTTCAAGTTTTGCGAATCCGGATTGTGGTTTGTGGGATAATAATCCTCAAAAGCTGTGCTTCGATTGTGAATCCTGCAAAGGTGGAGTGTTGGATAATTTGAAGAGGAACTGGAAGAAAGTGGCGATTATTAATATTGTTATACTTGTGTTTCTCATCATTGTTTACTCCATTGGATGCTGCGCTTTCAGGAACAGCAAGGAGGAGAATCATTATCCTAGATGGAAATGAAGTTATTAAATTTTGATTTTTGTTTTCAAGTTCTTTCATTGATGCCCTGTTTTTTGTTTTTTGGTTTTTTGTCTTTGTGTTCTAGTTTCTTCAGCTATATAGGGATGTATTGACTATTATTTGCTGTGATATATGAATAAAACTTAGGGACTTTTGGGCTCCTTTGTAGTTTAATAATTTAGACTTTTGATTAATATTGAATTTTTGTATAATTAGATTCTATTTTTTAATATAAAGAAAAAGGGGTAGTGGCGTGTTTGGAATTATTCTTTGATTAGTTTAATTACACTTTTTGACTAATAAAGGTGTTTAGTCTTTTCAAAGAAATAGGTTTGCGTGCGACAGAATGTGACATGGATAAGCATCAAAAGCCTGATGTTGATGGGTTGGACAATTGTTTTTATCTTACCATTGTTTTTTTTGTTTTTTTAAGAGGCAATTATATATTTGTAATGTCTTAATTATTTAATAATTCATTGCCAAGGTGTCATTGTGTTCGGTACATTTTGGGTTGTATACAGTATTCAAGCAAATCGGAATCTGTATCTGTATTTGTTGGTGTGTGGACTGTGGATCTCGTCAGGGTTACCCTTGGTTGCCTGGTGGGTGTGGTCTGTCTTAGAGACACACAGCTTAAATGTGACTAATTCAACTATACATAAAAATTAAGGTGATCCTACTTATCTTCCTTTTTTACAGTGGTCAAATTGGACTATTTATAAACTTATGTACCATAGGATTAGATGTGATGATTGGAGTTTTAGGTGCTAGGTCGGTCTTGGTTTGTTTATTTATTTTTTCTTGGTATATGTTTATTAGTTTAGTTGGTCCGCTCAAATCTATTCGATTAATGAGTGATTTCAGAATGCAACTTTGTTAGGTTTTTGTTGTAAAATTAATTTTATAGATGATTAGTACTTCACTAAGAGCACGAACTTAACTTACATTACTTATAAACTACCGATCTACCATCAAGTTTAGAAGCTTTGGAAACCTCAACTTTCAAATTGTTACTATAAAAAAAGTGTAAATACGAATAGAATATTAGTTAGAAACACTAGATCAAATTGTTGTGTTAAGTAGAAAAAGTATAAATATGAATCGAACATTAGTTATAAACAATAGATTCAAATGTGCAAAGAGTAGATTTTGGCTTAGTAGAATAAAGTAAAAAAATCAAGGTAAAATAATGCAGTATAAAATAGTAAAAAAGTAATATGATGCCAAAGGTATGTTCTACACATACCTCATTTAGACTTCCAACTTCTTATCTATTTCTTAAACACCTTAGTTTTTCTTCAAATAACTTATTTTCTAAAAATTAAACATTTAGACAATGTAATGTAAACACAAGGCTAAGTATATAATATTTAGAGAATTAATCGAAGAAGAGAGGTGTATTATAAATAAATGGTTGCATCTACAGAAAAGAGTTGAAAGAGAAGAACAAAAGTGGGATATTTTGTAATTTTGTAATGTAGGTGAAGTGAAGGTGATGTGGACAAAAAGAGAAAGAAATGTAAAGGATGGGAATTGAATAATGGACGCCACTTGTCCATTTAGGGGCCCACAGAACACTTGTCCGTTGCGTTAATATCTGAAATTGACGGAGTCAGTCCCACCCACTATCGTCTTGTCTCCTGATAAGATTGTATTTTCGTTACACGTGTCCATCTCTCGACGTTTACTATTATCATTTTAAGCCACCAAGGCTGTTTCCAATATTTTTTTTTAAACTTAGACGTTTCATTTTGTTGCTGAAATGCTCTGTTGGTTCAAATAGGTGTGTTTAAATCACATTAACATATTGTTTAATGGAGATCCAATTATATGATGATTACTATTACTCTATCACTTTTGTTTATGGAAATGTAAATTAAATAATTACTTCATTCATTACCAGAGACCCATCATTAACCTTTAGTGTTTTCTAATTTATAGATTTATTATAATAATAATAAAACTAATACTTTTATTTTAAAATAATTTATATTAAATAGTTAAAGAATAGCTGTCTTTTAAAATATAGAATAAAACGGTATAATAATTCTAAAAATACCTAGGATTAATTGACATAGTTTAAATTTGCCTATTCTTTCCCATTGTTTAGATCCAAATCTAAACGATTTTTTTTGTTTACCTTTCCCACATGATCGTTTGAATTTGATCTTTAAATTAGAGTAGTTAAATCTCAACAAAATTTTAAGATTTTTTGGTGCACAATTGTTTATATTTGAACACGATCATTTAGGTTTTGTAATTTTTTTTTTACGATATTTTATATTTGACACGATTTTTAAAAACCAAATAACGGTTTTAAAAAAAAATTATCGAAAAAAATAAAGATGATAGAAAGAAAAAGAAAAAAATTACAAAAGAAAGAAAAAGATTATAAAGGAAAATAAAAATTGCCAAAAGAAAGAATATGAAAAGAAATGACAATGGAAATATTTAAAAAAAATTACAGAAGAAAAGAAAAAGACGATAGAAAGAAAAAATATCACATAAGAAAAAGAAAAAAGACATTATAAGAAAGAACAAACTTAAATTTTTTTAAAAGAATAGTAAATTTATAAACTTTTTTAATGTATGACACGAACCATAAATATTTTATCAATTTGTTATATTTATAAAAGTTAACCTAAAAATAACATATGAAGATATTCCTTTAAACTAACACTTTTTGTTTTTGTTGTTTTTGTTGCACCAAATAAAAATAATTTTTATGTTTGATTACATTTATGAAAATTAACCCATTAATACTTGACATTAGTTAGTTGTTCATCTTGTAGTACAAAAATCTTGTAATTATGCAATACGTAGGTGTTAAATAAGTATTAAACTCTCATCATTCATTGGATTTTTAGCACATTGTTTTCTTAAATTTCTTTTTCTTTTTTCTTTTCAAGTAGCTATCGAAGTTTTGGCAACCCCACTACAATTAAAATCTATGCATTTTATTCTGTTACATACAATTTTATTTGTAAACCTATAACTATTATTTTGGATTGGTATTTTTAAACATTTAGGAAACAAAAACTTGCATGTTTTATCTTACTAAATTTGTATTAATTGTTTTAAATGTACTTGTGATCTAAACTATACATAAAATGGTGCAGTGAGGCACAATTGGTCTTAATTGAAACTAAATATTTAGAGTGTTTATATAGTACTTTATAAACGTTTGGTAGTTCTGTCGACATAACGTCAACAACGTTAATAGAAGAAAAGATAATGGAGTTTCAACCAGGAAGCGTGCCCATGCAAAAAAAAAAAAAAAAAAAAAGTCGGTAGAAGTTCTACCCATGTTTTTCTTAAGATCTGCTCACGTTTCTCTGTGTTTACAAAGACCAAAATTCTTGTAATGTTATTTCATACATTTTATTTCGTTTTTTGGTGAAAGGTTGTTGAAATTTTATAAAGAAAGTAATTGTTATCTATCTATTTTGTAATTTTTTTTAGAGTTTGACGATGGATTTCATAATTTAATACAAATTTATTATCGTCATGTCACGTTTTAAGTTTGGTAGGGCAACTTGGAACGAGATGTGGTATAATGAGGAGAATAAATAATATTGTGTGTATAAATTAGTTAATAGGATTTTGTACCATATACCATAATATACCATAGTAATATTTTTATAAAATAGTGTAGATGTAAATATTGATTGTAAGTGATACTGAATTGCATTTTGTAGTGCACAAAAGTAAATTTGTTTAAAATGTCAATTTTGTCTTTTAGTTTTCTTTCTCTCCTGCTATCAATATGATGCCAATTTTTTAAAATTGCACTATGGTAAATTGTAAGTGATATGACGATAATAGTGACTCCTATCACTAATAGCTTTTAATTTGATAAATTTGAAAAAAAACTCAAAATAATGACCACACATATTTTAGGGTGTGTTTGGATTGATTTTTGAAGTGTTTAATTTTTAAAATAATTTATTTTAAGATAAATTGAGATGTTTGACATTTGTCTAAAATAAATTTTGGAAAAATGAGATTATGAAATAAATCATTTCAGAGAAAATGTTTATTTGGTGTTTAATGAGAAATTCCTTCCAAATATGTATTTTTCTCTCTCTCTTTTCTATTCCTTTTTACTATCTATTTTTCACTCCGTCGTTTTTTTTTTCTTTTTTTAAATACTTTGAATATTATTTCAATATGTGTTTATATACATTTAAATATAGAGATTTGCAAATGTTTCTCTTTCAACAAAATCTACTTCATAACATCTATGAAATAAATCATAAGGACGTCAATGAAGAACATGATTTTTCGGTTCATGAAATGAAAATGAATTAAGAACGTTATTTATCTTATTTATATTTTGTTGTTGGAAATCAATTAATCTTTTTATATAGTTATGTATTTACATTTCAAGATATTTGTGCTTTTAAAATTGAATGGTCCAAAATAATAATAATAATAATAGCGAAATTAATATTTAGTTTCAAGTATTTAAAAAATTAATAATTTCAAGATAATGTGCGATTAATTTGAAAAAATATTTATGATTTTTTTTTAAATGTGTATTTCATTATGAAATTAATTCATAATGTTTAATAGGTTTTTATGGTAATTTAACATACGTATAAAACATTATTAGTATAGGACAAACCAAACACATTTTGCATATAAACGTTTATAAATAGGTCAAATCAAACATGTAAGTGTTTAGATTTTAAACTTATTTTACAAAAAAAGGTTTTTTAGAAGATGTATTCTTAAAAAGACATTTTTTTTCAAAGGCAATTCAAACGGACCCTTAGTCTTTTACTAACTTTTGTGATATATATATATCCACTTATTTTCTAAACAAGGTTAGGAAAATTCATTAGAATTTGTGATTTTGATTTGTTATTACTTGTTGAATAATTAATAACAACATGGGCCTACAAATGAACAAAGCCAGAATATGGCCCAGCCCAAATTAATTTGTATTATATCAAATTTCATCTATATGGAATAAAAGTTTAGTAACATTTTCTTTTTGTTAATCAATACAAGTCAATTGAACTTACGAAACTTTTTTTTTAGGTAAGGGTAGTTTGATTACGTTATTTATTTGTTGTTCTCCAAATTTAAGGAAAGTTTCCACCGATTGGAAAAAAATAGTTTTTTCCAATTCTCTTTTCATTTTATTTTGATTCTATTTCACTTATGTTTATATTCATGTTTATTTTTTTTTTCTTTCTTTGTTAATCTTTCATATATATATTTAAAAATTCCTCTATTTTTAATTTGTTTTTATTTTTCTCTTCTACTAATTTTTCATAATTACATGTCAATTTTATTTTGAATTTTGAATTTTTAAATTTTAGATTAATGTATTATTTGATTTTCAAATTTTAGATCTAATTTTAAAATTTATATTTATTTTATATTTTATATTTATTAATTTTTTATAATTACATGTTTAGTTTAATTTTGAAATTTAATATATTTAATATTTAAATTCTTCTAAATTTAATTTGTGAATAAACTTATTTAAATATTTTCTAAATTTTAAATTTCAAATATCAAATTTTGCAATATGAATGTTTATATGTATTGAACGAGAAATTTTTGACAAATTACAGATTGTCACATCATTTAACAAGTTAATGACTAAAATATAAATAATTGAATTTGGGGCTAACTAAAATTAATTGACTTGTGTCCCAAATTAAAATTGAAGACCATTTTTTATGATGTCACATGTTTTTCATCATGACCGTTAGATCAAGTTAATTATTTTGGTCAAATTAAATATAATTTATTTTGGGTTAAAGTTCAAATGAGTCAAAGTTAGACTTAATTTAGCCCAAATGTTAGATAAGATCCAAATCCACATGGTTGTGAGATCATGGTTCGGATCCATGGACAAACCAAGTCCAATCTCATAAAGTCCACCAAAAGACTTTATAAATAGAAGAGTTATTTTCATTTGTAGGGCCGATACAAGAACTTTTGCTCTAGAAAGTCTAGAGAGAATTTTCTCAAAACAATTAGGAAGACTCAAACTTCAAGAACATCAAGTGCTTCACTTCCATACATCAAGCATACACATTCAACTGATAGAGAACCAGAGGATCAAGTACTAGAAATCGAACCACATCGCATAAAATTTACATAAATACAACATCAACACAAGTTTAACTCCATGAAACTCGTTTCTCCGAAAACCTCGGGTAAACAAATTGGCATGTCAAGCGAGACCTCTCTACCTCTCATCTCTCTCTCATCATCCAAATTTACAACCAAACACTACAAGAAATCTGTGTTTGCTTGTAAACACTACAAGAATTAGGATGTCGGTAGAAGCCTTTTCCTCCGACACACAAACCATAACGTCAGGGGAGGGGACGTATGCCGACACACCCATATGGACGTCGAGAATGCCGCAGGTACTCCTGACGTGCTAAAATAAACATTGAAAAAACGAAAACAAAACTCAACCTCTACATTGTTGCATCGGGGATTCTTGGAGATAAGCCGACATCAACAGTGTTGCGTCGGGAAAGGTCGAATAATTAAATTGTACTGTTGACCTTCTTCTGACGCAATGTCAGAGACGTCGGGAAAAGTATGACCATTCCTAACGCCATTAGTGACGACATCGAGAATGGTCATACTTTTTTCGACGTTTTTGGTCTGCGTTGGGAGTTCCTTTGTCTTTAGACCCATTGCATTCTATGATTTACAGAATCGAAAGAGAAAGAGAGAGAGACCGAGAGAGACTGAGAAGTTCTTGCCGCTAGTTTTCACTGTTCGTCGTCGTCTTCCACCGCTCGCCTTCGTATTCCGATAAGTGTTAGTTTGATATTAGTTTATTTTAATTAGATTTGAATTAGATATATTTAAGGAATAAGATTTTTGAATTAGTATTTAGTATTTAGATTTGAATTTGAATTATGTTTTAGGAATAAGATTTTGAATTAGTTTTTGGTATTCAATTTGAATTTTAATCGTTTTTTAGATTTAGGAATTAAGGTATATTTAAGGGGTTTAATTGAAACTTTGAGAGAGAGAGGGGTTGAATCAATTGAAATTGTAGGGGGTTGAATTGAAAACAGGGGGGTTAATTGAAAATTGAAAACGTCTTCGTCGTCCACCGCTCGTCTTGATATTAGAATTATATAAATCTAAATTCTTTTTTTTTCGTTGTAGGTATGGACTGGTTGAATTATGGTGTCCGCGAAAAAATTTACCTTAATTTTTTTTCCATGTAATTTTATTTTAACAAATTTGAATGTACGACAACAATGAAACGTTTTTTTAATTATAATACAATTTTGATTTGCCATGCCATTATATTCAATTATTAACTTTGGTTGTTCAGTTTTAATTGAATTAAATCAAATTAGAATTGAATAGAAACTGAAACAAGAAAAAAAAACTCAAATTATTCTAGACACAATGTTTGCGTCGAAAAATAAGCCTTTCCCCGACACCATTTTGTATGTGTCAGGGAAAGCTCGCACGACACCACGTTGGGAGACCACTTCTCTTGACGTTAAGATGTGCGTCGAGCGAGCCACACGTCCCTGACGTCATTATGTCGTCAGCATAATGAACGTCGGAGAAAGGGCGGCACATTCCCGACGTGTTGCACTGGGTGCATCCCAATTCACTCCAACATCGGAAAAACTACGACTTGTTGTAGTGAAATCATTGGCACCAAAGAAAGTTGCATTCAAATCTTCTATTGCAAACGATGCTTACACAAAACCAGTCACCTGTAGTCGTTCAAAGGGGATCATCCAAAAACAGGATCAAGGTTCTGTCATTGTGCAGACATATATAGTATTCTATCTCAAATAGACATTAATAGAAGACTATCAGCACCAATCTCAGCTAGATAGAGATACTATTTTATCTTTGTTTATCTCATGTAGACATTAATATAAAACTATCACATTCTCCTTTCATTTGCTGGTATTATATATCATCACCAGATTAAATCACGTGGAAGAATACATATTGATGTACCTTTGTGTACCTAGGTAAACAGTGATAATTAAAATTCAGTAAAAGCAGCAGAACTTAAACTACATGTTAAAATAACCAAAGCAATGAACAAACAAAGATGATGAAATTAAAATATCAAACAATTAAAAACATAGTTTCAATCAAACGTTGGTTTAAAAAATTGACAAAAGAAATATTATTTTAAATAATTCATTAAAATTTAGTTAATTTTGAAACACAAACTGATAAATTAAATTAGTAATATATAAATCCAGGCTTAGATTTTATGGATGCATGCCAAACAGCCATTGAGAATATAAGTGAATTTGGATGAGATAAGTGTCTTTCAACCTTGTTGATAAATATCTTTAGAACATTCATCCTTCGTATTTTTCATGCAACATGTCACATGTTTATGCATAATGTAAAATATACTCTATAAAAGTCATGATATATCCTTTTCTTAAGATCGAGCATGTTGTTGCTTTGTCCACATTTCATTTTGGAAAAAGGGAAATTTTTTCGACATATTTGACTTCTTCTCGATAGTTCGAAATCATTCCAATGTATAGCTTTAAACTTCAGATTTCTATTTTTATTTCTAGGAAAGGGGTCGCACAAACTTCATTCACAAGATGTAGTGTGTTTAATATATGGAAGGTGATGAAACTCGAAGGAGGTGGGTCATATGGAAAATTGGAAAATTTTGTGTTTGATATGAAACGTAGCAATTAAGAAGGGGTTGAAATAAGGTGGCATGCTCTGCCATGTGCCCCTTCAACGCCGTATATGGATATGGTGGGAGAGAGCAATGGAGAAATTATAAGCTCCTACCAATGATTTAATGGCATTAAATTGAAGATTTTTCTTTATTTTCTGTATTAGATCTGAAATTTGGGCACCAACCCCAACTGCACATTGACTTTGCTACAGAATTCAGCAACTAAACTCTCTTTCCAATAATACAACCAACATGATCAGCTCAAGCCTATGAGCAATTATACCATGTCCGTGGTTATAAAAATATTTATTTAGACGAAGTATTATTGTAAATGACGGGCAAAAGTGTTAGAAAATAAAATATTGTAAAATTTTAGATTTCATCGAGATAAATTTCTATTTCAAAAACTATCGATATATATGAATGTTACTATTTTAGTAAATGATGTAGAGAAGGTTAGTGACATTGATCTACAAGAAGCTCAACAAACTCTTGAAATAGCAAAAGCCAACTTGAGGGAAGCTGATGGCAACAAACAAACAATCGAGGCAAATTTAGCTCTTAGACGAGCTTGGACACGAGTAGATGCTATCAATAGCGTACCTAGTTAACGCATCTAAATAATCAAGTGAAATTCAATTTTTATGGAAAAAAGGATTACAATTAAAAATTGAAATAAATATAGAGTTGGATGAAAAAGATAGAAACTCTCTAGAACAAAGATGAGTAAAAAACTAATTAGATACCATTGTTTATGTGGTATCTAATATAAGTTCCTCCCCACAACTCATGAATTAAGAATTCTCACAACAACAAAGTCTACTCGACATGAATTAGGAGTTAATGAAACCTTTTATAAGAATTCTTTTACAAAATTCTCAACTAATATTATCAACTAATCAGAATAACTCGTTATTAGATCATGGTATTTTATTCACCAAATACAACATTATTGTATACTCTTTCATATGTATGACGCAACCCAATGCTTTTTTCAAGTTTGTAATCTAATCGTTTGCCTCAAAATATTGGAAAAAAAAAAAATCACTCTTGACAGTGATATATGTCGTATAGGTAAATCCTAGATGTGAAAAATATGTAGAATTTCTATGAAAAAAAACAAAAGGTATAGGTAGAAAAAAGAAAAACTAATAGATTAGACCTAAATCAATATGCTGAAATAAGAAATAAGGATTAATGAAATGTTATGACGTGTTATGGTGTGTGAGTGATTTGCCTTCTCATTAATTCACATTGTGAGCTGTGAGTGGCAGTTGTCTTCTCATTAATTAGAAAGCATTAACCTCACATCAAACACCTAATTAAGTGCGTTAACAATTTAATTTCCCTACATATTAGTCTATTGTAATTCAACAATGACACTTAATACATATGCTATATAAAAATATATATGATAGGAGAGGACACAATCTTTAGATTTTCATTTTATTGTTCTTTTTATTTAAATATTACTATTTTGTTATTTATTATAATCACTTCCGGTCATATATAACTATATGTATAAAATGGTGTAGTCTTTTATGCATATATATTGATCAAGACTCTATATATATTCTTTCGTATACAAACAGGAACATAATCAAAACCATTAAACTATAAAACATTCAAGAACCTAACAATGTATATATATATGTTTGAACAATATTTCATTACAACTATTTAAGTAAATATCCACATGGAGTGTATCTTTTGTCAGTGTGGATGTGATATATAAATCAAATATATGTAACATCACATGATCATCTACTGTTTGAGATTACTTTCTTCATCCTATTACAACTAAAATTGGTAACATAGTAAATTATTGTATTCTTCCTATACAATATATGATGGAGATTTGTAGTATTTTTTTTTTTTTTTTTTTTGAATTTGAAGATAAGATGGGGAGAAATGTCCAATGATTATGTAATAATGAAAGAAATTTAAATACTATCGAAGTATGGATACTGATCATCTCCTAATTATTATGAGTATGGGACTCAAAACTTTGGATCATTAAGTTTAGCAGAATACACGTGGAAAGGAGTTGGATTTGAGCTGTGTTCATATGTATATCATGTTCTTCACTTTACTATCACATGTCAGAAAAGGTCTGTTAAGATTTGACAGTACATATACTTCCAAAACGACCCTGCCCCCAACCTGTAACACCAAAACAAAAGTAAATTTAATGTCCATGCATGAACATCCAAGCACCAATTATTTATCTCCATCCCATTTCCTGATTTTTTGTACCATTTGTTTGGTTAACTTAATGTACCAAAAAAGGAAATGAAGTTTGTACTTTGTAGTTGTAGTAGTTATGTTTTCCCTCAAATCTTCTGTTCACGAACAACATATGGTAATTTAAAAGAAAAAAACTAGTGTGTTTTGGGATTTATACTGAAAGTAAGTGAACTTTATTGATTTAAATTAATTCATTATTTTGTATTTAAATTCAAATGTATATCTATGTAGCAAAAATAATTATTCATGATTGATAGATGATCTTTTAGATTATCTAAAATAAAATATACAAGAATTCAAATCAACCTCGTCTAGTTTTCTTTAAATACCTAAAATAAATCATCAAATCATTCAACATCTTATGAATTTGAATTGATTTGGAGGAGGTTGAATGATGTGCTAACACCAAATAACTTCAAATGCATAATAATCAAATATATCCAAGAATCTCATCAAAATCACTTTATATCCTCGATTACAACAAACAACTTTCATCAATATCACTTCAATAGATTTTAAAAGTAACCACAAAATCACTTTAAATATATAATAATAGCATTCAACTTAAATTTATTCACGTCAAATCAACATTAAAAACTTCTTTAATTATTGATGTCTCCAAAGGATTATTGGTCTTGTAAAACTTGTGTAAACACACTTAACAATGTACTACAAATTCTAGAATCCAAGAATATTATTTTTATTTTCTTGATACCATGTATACAAAAGATGTTGCTATTAAATTACTGAGAGAGATGTAGGTGATTGAACGAAAAAAGGTATTGTGCATTAAGATTGTTTGAATCAATCGCCAAATTTATAGGTAATTGTTCAACTTAATTGAAAAAACTTTGGAGTTTTGTAATCTTGCTTTAAATTTGTTTCCAACAGTACACTTTGCTTGTTGTTTTGAGATAGGTCTTTTTGTTACTGCTCGTGTTGAAAAAATTTCGAAAGAAAAGCAAAATCTCAAATGCTTTCGAGGATGAAAGTTTGAATCAACGTGGGTGATATATCTCTGTCAACGAGTTTTCAAATTAGCATTGGAAAAACCTTTGGTGTTTTGCTCAAAGAGAAACTAATTTGACAAACATTTTTATTTGTCATCAGGAAAGATATTGTTGAAAAATAGATCTTCTTATAATGATATTTATCAAATGCATGAATAAGACAATTTGTATAATTTATTCTCTTGTACACTGAACAATATAGCAATAATGTAAACCACGAATGTGGAAGAAATAAATAAAACCTCCTAAAACAAAGGGAACAATATTTATAAAATATTATGCATTAAATTTGAATTAATATAAACTCAAATTAATTATAAATAAAAAATAAAATCTAAATTAAAAAGGAACATTTTTTAAAATAACAAAATAAATTAAAATATTTACAAACTATAACAAAATTTTGAATTTTATCTTATATTATTACAACATATCAATAACTATTCGTGATAGAATTTTCTCTAGTTTGTAAATATTTTGTAAAATTTGCTCTTTTTGAAAATTCTCAAATTAAAAATGACGTTAACAAGAGAGGAATTAAATATTTAGAAAATTTTGAAACAACGGTGAAATATTAAATTATTCCAAAATTCAACCTAAAAGCTCTTAACAAAATATTTTAAAATTGGATGATATGATGTACAAAATATTTTCCATGTTCATGTATTTTAAATGACTATTTTTTTTAGAAGTCCAAATGTTTAATTTATTTGTGTAAATTTAGTATATTTTAAAATTACTCTATTGTTTTAGTATATTATAATTTTTTTTACAAAGTCTAGATTATTAACCTACAACTATTATAACCAATTTTAGCACTCCAATCACCTTAATTAGAGGAATAATTTTGATACAATTTATATTCAAAGATCAATTTAAAGATTTAATTGAGAAATTTAGGGACAAACTAATTATTACATTTTAGCAAACGACCTTAAATTTAAACAATAAAGAAAACTATAAGAAAGAAATTTGAATAGAAGTTCAGAGTTATGATGAGTGACCTGTGAGTGTGGTTTGCCTTGTCATTAATTTAGATAATTAATGCACAATAGTGAATTTGGATCACAATTTGAGGTGTGAGTGGTTTGCCTTCTCATTGATTAGAAAGCATTAAAATTATGTTTCCTACATGTTTAGTCTCTTTGGATATATATGCAACTCTATGAGTGCTTAATTTGCTTTCTCATCGATTAGAAAACATTAGGCCTTTCATATCAAACAAAAAGGTATTATTGAAAAGTAATGTTACCTACCTATTAGGGCTAGTTTAAATTTGTGAGAAAATGGTACGGACAATTGTTTCTGAGGTTCAAAATTAAAAATGTTCAACTTTCTTAAATTTTAAGTTTTTTTTTTTAAAACCATTTTTTCTTAAAGAAAATTGTTAAAAATAGAACATTTGACAAAGTATTTACACTTTATACAAAAATCAAATGTAATAAATTTTGTTTTGTGTGGTTTAAATTTTATAATTTTTTTTTTTTTGTGTGGTTTTGTTGTATGAGAGGGTAAATAGTTTGTCAATTTTTTCTATTTTTGAAAAAACTCATTTTTTAAAATCATTTTCAAGTAATTTTACCCATTTATCCCTATTTTATTTTCTCTCTTCGTCTATCATCATTTTGCATTTACTTTTCTTTTCTTTTCTTTTTCTTTTTCTTCTTTCTCGTTTATCTTGATCTTCATGTTTTCATTTTTTTGTTTGTTTTTCTATCATCGTTCTTCTTCTCCTCCTTCGGCTCAAATCCATTCTTCTCTTTTGGTTTTACTCTAGCGAGCAAAATTGTGTCAATAACTGCAATGTTGCAAAACGAGATGGACGTTAGAGAGCAAGAGAGAGGAGAGCGAGACAGAGGAATGGAAAGAGAGGAGAGTGGTATGCGAGAGTGAAAGAGCAAACAAGCGAGAACTAGTCATTCCACGTGCATGCAAGTGTTTGCTTTGATATGACGTCAACAAAGGATAAACAACCCTCCTTAAAAAACGAAGTAATTACATTTTTCACTATCAATTTGGATCATTCATACAAAAGGCTCTAGAAAGTTCAAGCCTTTAGTCTGTGGAAATAATTTAGCTACAGTCTGGCCGTATCTATTTTTGTATAACTTAAACTACACACCAATAAAAATGTATGATGTGCAAGATTGTTTTTAATATTATATTTTTTTAATAAATATTTTATTATATATATAAAAAAAAATAAGAACATGAAGTTAGATGCAACCTAGTCAAGTTTTGATTAAAAAAGAGTTAGTCAAAGACAAATATTTACATCTCCATATTTAACTCTTACACTCTTTTAATAATCATTCATGTACATGTGCAACCAAGACAATAGATGTTTCTCTCTTTTTTTTTTTTAATACAAGTATAACAAATATGTGTTCAAACAGAAAACATCAACACTCATTAATTATAAGCCATCCAGGATCTATATAACTTCTCTATTACAGTTAAGTGATGGAGCTTCATATATATTGATAATTTGAACATGAAACATCACAATCTTATCTAACTCTTTAATATTCAAATGGTATTAATGACTTTGCAGAGAAAGATGAGGAATTGATACTGATACAAATAGTGACAAATGTAGAAATTCTATCAACGTGTTGAAGTTGAACCAAATCTACGAAGTACTAAAAGATTAATGTAGCACTACATTGATTTAAAATTAGTTTTTTAAAATTAGTTTTTTCTTTTAAAATTAGTTTTTTCTTTTATACATATATAATATATAAAAAAGCACGTTTGTACTAAATTCGTCGACTTTGTGAATGGGAGAATTATTGTAGTATTTTTTATTTTATTTTATTTAAATTTGAACGAAATGCAATCATTGTATATATAAACAAACAAACAGAAAATTCAAAGACCAGAAAAAGTATGGATGCTCTTCTAATTTTATTAAGAGTAATGGGACACAAAGTTTTGGACATTTTAAGTTAAGAAGAATACATGTGGAAAAGAGTTGGATTTGGAGGTTATGTTCATATGTATATCATATATATTCATCCTGACTAGATTTTTACATATAATTCCAAAAACCCCTGCCCCTTTGTGACACCCAAAATCAAACACAAACTAATTATATCCATGGATCTAATTAAAATCCTACAACACAGATCCAAATACCAAAAAAATAATAATCTCCATCCCATGTCTAGAATTAAAAAATTATAATAACAACAACAAATGGCCGTCACGCTTTATCACATTTGAAAACATTGTCATGTTCAGATTGTTGCTGATCATCATCACGTAGCAGAGGCTGTTCTAGATCCTTTTCAAAATCATCAATAATAAGTCCATGTTGTTCATCAGCTGTGACAAGTTGTGGTTTCATGCCCTGCACATCTTTAGCTTTACCCCATAATACAATATATAAGCCAATTATGACAGAAATTGCACCCATTAAACTGCCAACGTATAGGTCTTCATGTAGAAATAGAGAAGAAACGAATGTTGTGATGACAGTGCAAACAGGGTTGAATAAGGCAGTGAAAAGCGGGCCTCTTCGTGAAACACACCAAGATTGAACACAAAAGGAGAATGCGGAGGTTGTACCCTGAAGGATATATATATTTTAAATTTAAGGAAATTTGGGAATTTAGATTAATAATGGCAATGAATAATGAACAATATGAACTACTTACGGCGTATACACAAGTGGCGAGTTGTAATGGAGTAGGAAGAGTCCAGACTTTTGTGTTGTCATCTACTAGAACGGTAAAGAGGCCATTTAGTATTGTGGCGATGAATAACATCCATGTGCCGGAAATAACTGGGTCTGGACAGTGCTTTGAAACTGGTACCTGTCCAATTTTCATTTCATTTCGTCAAACAACATGCATTGGCCTATTTCCTTTTATCGAAAAATATATTCATTTTTAAGGTTCAGTGTATTTTTAAAACCGACACCAATTAACTTTAAATTTTGCTGTATTTAATTTTAAATATTTTAACACTTTGTAATCTTACATGCTGTAATTATAAATAAGAAGCTCATGTGAAGTATCAAAAAGTAAAATTATAAATGTGACAAAACAATAAAATGAAAATTTGTTTTTGTTATTTTGTTAAATTTATAAATAAATTTGTCATTTTGAATGTTTATTTTTCGAAACAAATTACAAATTAAGCTTAACATAAACGGGGTGTATAACAAAGTGAGTGGATTTAGACGAACCAGCATGACGATCCAAAATGCCCAAAAGCAACTGCTAACAAAGAGAAGAACACAGCCAAGAAACCAGGTGTCGTGTTCAGGTTGAACGACTCCGAGCATATTGAGGACGGTTATATTTTTAGGTAACATTTGTGAGTTCAGTAATTTAGGGCCTTTTATTAAGGCCATAGAAGCAGCTCCAGCCACACATACGATTGTTCCTACTATTTTCGCTACAGTTCTCCAGCTTCTTGCTTTTATTTTCTCCAATCTGAAACGTTTTGTATTTAATTAAATTCAAAAGCGTGCATGGTAAATTTAACTTTAAAATAAACTTTCCCTTTTTCTCTCTCTCTTTTTTTTTTTCCTTTAATAATGTCTAAACTTTTTGAAACAAAGACCAAAGAAGAAAAATGAGGTCCGTACGTACCCAACAGTGGCTGCCATAACAAAAGTGATAGCCGGTATCAAATTAACGATGGCACTCGCCGCTGATGAGGAGGATAAGTATAGGCCTTCAAAATAGGCATTTTGGTTTGCCGTTACTCTGTCAAAATTAATTACCACAAATAAGGTAAAAAAAGAATTGCCAAATATAAATTAATTAAGTGAAGTTCACTAGATGGAAATTGACACAATTTTTCATTCTAATGGGTAGGTGATTCAATTTGTGCTAAAAAAAATTGATCTTTTGTGTTTTTAAAATGGAGTCTATTTTCTTATGTAAATAATGGTAAGAGCCAAAATTGTTAGCAAAAAATTAGTAAATCACATGATTATTCATGCATACCCAACAAGAGCAGTGACAGATATGACAAAAAAGCCTTTGAATCCAATGAAAACCCTGCTGCCACTTTTCCTGTAGAACAAATTAAAAGAAGTTTGTAATTAATTTAGAAAAAACCAATAAAAGAATAAATAAGCTTGTTGTGTGAACCATATGAAGGTAGTAACAATAGAACAACACATACTTTGAGGACAAGAAAATAGCAGGAGCCATGGCTAGAGTGGCAATGGCATTTCTATAGAAAACAAAGACTCTGGGGCTCATCCCTTGAAGCAAAGCGGCTCTACTGAAGATAGCAAGAGCAGCAAAAATGCACTGCAAACCCACCATAGCCACAGCTGGCTTGTAATCATCAAAAGAAAAACGCCTCGCCATATCTGTCTCTCGAAAACAAAGAACCACACACCACACCGAGCTCTGAAATAATAATACTGCTTTGATATAATTTGTGTCAAGAATGTCAAATATATGTATATATATAGAAGAAAGTGGAAAATAAGACAAAAGGGTGTAGAAGGTAATAAATAATGTGTGAAATGTATAGTCTGTATTTTGTTGACTGTGTAAAGCCAACCGGCCATTAAACGTAGAGTAAGGAGAGCATTATTTTATAACATTATATTATATGCTGTTCACGTGTATTATATATGATCATTTTCTTTCCTTCCTTTTTTGTAATGGACCAGTTGTGGGCATTTCCGTATGCGGGTTATAGCGTAGTCGGAACATGATTTTATTAAGTCAGCGCGGATCCCACACGGTTGTTTTCCCTTCCAGTCTCCACCCTCATCTTTTCTGTACTCATAATGTTTTTTCTTTTTACATTATATAAAATATTAAGGGTAGGTGTCGGGTTGTTTAAAAGTTCCAAAGCCGATCCAAGTCTAGTCCAAAGTTAATGGTTCATCATCTCTACTTGATCTAATCCTTTCATAACTTGAAATTAACTTTGATGATGGGTTAGCTCGTTTTGGATCTCGTCCAACAGTTTCATATATAACTATTAATGTTGATTAATAAATACTAATGATCTTTAAAATTTAAAAAAAAATAGTTTAACAACCAACTCATTTTCATCTACACAACATGAGGATTAAAAAAATAAATGAGAGTGGATTAAATAAGATAAGAGTATGAGTTGAAAATTGAAAACTATTAAAGAATCACTCTATAATGTACAATTATTGTTCAGCATTGAGTTAAAAAAGGAAGATTACATACTCTATCAAATGAATAGACTATATTCAATTTAAAATAAAAATCAATAACTTATTAGAAATGCCAATACCAACCCCAATTCAATTTGGGGGCTATGTTTTAAAAGGTTAGAATAGCTCAAGTAATTCAACCATTTCGACCAATTTTTTGGACTAGATCACATAAAAACACTATACTAGTGGAAGCTGAATTTATTTTGGCATAAATATGAGATTAAATTTGTTTTGATTTATATTTTACTGTCATTTGTGAATATTATCCTTACCTCTACCTCATGAAGGATCCATTAATCTTTCTAAGTCTCTTATGGTGTAGTCATGAATTTTTTTATAGTTTATTATTATAATTAAGTAAACGATTTCGAAAACATGATTCATGATTCTCTCCTTCTCTTATAAAATATATTATTATGTGTGCATCGGTCGTCCATGATCTTTTGCTTCATAATTTAATAATGTTTGGTATAGGATTCATCTTTCTAGTTGGTATTTTTTATATAAGAAACAATAGTTTAAGTATATGAATGATTCAACACTTTCTTAGACTTTTATTTGATCCACGATTCTCGTTTTCTTTATCTTTTTAATTTTTTTTAAAATTAGTTTTTAAATGTTTGGTTTAAGAAGAAACACGTATTTAATGGCGTACATTTTTCCAATCTATATGAAGAACTAATTCTCATTCTATAGACAACAAAGTGTTTTAAATGTATACATATTTTGAATTTAGAACTCTAATATGCAAACTTTTATTAGAAAAAACCCGAATGTTTTTAAACTATTATATATATTTATTTTATATTTATACAATGGTGAAAAATTAAACCGAATTTAAAACCAAACCATTTCTAATTTAAAGAGCAAAATTAAATTTAAAACGGAACAAAATTGTTTCTTTTTAATTATGAACCAATAAATCATACATAGAAATTTTAAAAAATATTTAAATTATCAGTTTGGTTTGCACCCCTAATGTATGTTAAATTATATGAAAGAAAAAATAATTTGGTTAAGCAAATGGCTATGAAAAGTAGAGATAGATTACTCTATAGTTGGTTGATGGAGAATGAGAGACAAATTTGATGTAAGAAAGCATACAGTAAGTTTTTAGAGTCTTTGTCTTCATGACTTTATTTTCTTCTCTATTTTGAGTTTTTATTTCCCTTTCTCACTTAGTACGGTATTAACATATAATACTATTTTTCAGTACAATATAATAATAATAATAATAATAGGGTAGATATTGAATGTCGATGAAATGTCACAAGTTAGGTAAATACTACTGCCTAACCTTTTCTTTTCAATGTACTCTGATTCCATAAATTTAATAATGTCATTGTAAAAATGGAAATTTCAATTATTAGATAATTGATGCAAATTTTTTCTTAAAAGATGTAACATAATTATGAAAATAATATACGATTGAGATATATTACTACTTGATCTAATTAACTCATAGTACTTAAAAAATAATTAATGGAAAAAGTTTCTGCATATTTATTTCAATGTATATAAATTCTAAAATTTTCATTAACTTTATTTATGGTAAAATGAACTAAAATATTTACAAAATCTCATACAATTCTTTCATTTTGTTTTTAAATTATAGGAAAAACAACTTTATATATATATATATAGTAATGGAAAAACTAGTTTTTAAATGCAACAATAATAACTCTTCTCACAATAAATTTTTAGGTATAGATTGAAGTATAAATATAATTAATAGTTAGGGCAGCCTATAATTTTAACGTTGCTTGTGGAAAAAGTAATTAACCCAGCCGTATTTTCGTTCTTACTTTTTACTCTGATGGGTAAAGTTGATAGATACCCGGAGTTTTGCTTTTACACTAAAAAATAATTAAATAAACCTCACTCACTTTTTAATTTATTCTAAAAGTTCATTATCTCAATTTTATATTCAATATTAATATTCCTTTTTTTTAGATAAATATTTTACTTATAATAAGTACTGTTTTTGTTACACTTGTATCAAATAATTTAGATTAAATAAAATTTATAATTTGCAAACCAAAATTTTAAAACAATTATAGAAAAATAAAATTTATAGATTATATATTATTCTTATGAAAACAATGAAAACAATAAATTTCTTTTTAGTTGAAAACTAAACAATTTCTCCTTTTTCACTCACCCCATTTTATTACAATTTAGAATTTTAAAATTTAAGATTTGTGATTGAATATAAATTTGAAAAATGCAATGATATATCTCATTTCTAAAAAAAAAATTAAAAAAAAAACGACAATTTTCAAAGAAAACAAGTCATTTTAAAGATTGGTTTTTTAAAAATAACCCTCAAAAAAGTATACCAAACACTTTTTTTTTTTCCTTTTTGTTTTTAATATTTGAAAACACAGAAATTTTAAAAAAAATCACAAACCAACCGGACCTACGTTGTTTAATTCTTTTTGAAAACTACAGCTCAAATTAAGCCTTTGACTCAAAAAGGCTTTCGCACATGATCATATGATTTATTAATGAGAGCGTATTTTCATATTTTGAATTGTTAGTCAGAATTACACATGATATATATATTATCTTCTAAAATAACTTAATTTTAAAAATTAAAAAACACATTTAATTATTTATTGATGAAAGGCACATATATATAGATAGTACTAGGAATTTTATGGACATACCTGAGCAAAAGTAATGGACACAGCCCTCCCCTTGATGCACCAGTGCTTGTCCTCTTTTCCTCAGAAAGACAATGGAAGATCAAATGCATGCAAATTCCAAAGAAAATTAGGCTACAAGTTTAAAGCAAATGGAAGCCCAATTTACAGGAAAAAAAGAAAAAAAAAAAAAAGATAGTATGAAACTTGAAATGGAGTCCTTCATTTTCCATGTAGTTGTACTTAAGGAGAATAGAGAGAAGTAGCAGCTATCTAGAAGCCATATTTATTAAAGGTTCAACAGCCTCCATTTCCAAAGGATGAAGAGAAAGGGGTAGATGGGACAATAATAACTTTTTATGGCTATCCTCTCTGGCTTACACACACACATGGTTGAGACTTGCTTAATGTTTGACACATGGTCTTTAATTTCTTACTCCCCTTCGCCACGCCTCAAAAACATATACTAGTTATCAACAAATTTCAAAATTTTCAACTTTTATATATTTACCGCAACAGTCTTTGGAAGCAACGCTAGGTCATGATGATGTGAATTTCATTTTTTTTTTTACAAATTTTCCTTTTAGAAAGGGTATGGTAGATCAAGCTTACATCTGAACATCTCTAGATCGACATCTTGCTTACACCCTCACCATCTTTCAAAAGAAGATATATCGTTTGACGTGTACTTAGATTTTTACCTATGCTCTCTGGTTGAGAATAGGCATTTAATTTAATTCAACACTTGAGTATAGAACATATAAAACTAATGAACGGCTCTCCACTTGCAGCAGCCAGCTGCAACTTGAGCATGACTAATGTAATGTTGCGTTTACTTAAAGAAGTTAAAGTTTCAACTGGTAAGCTTATATAATGGTTGTAACTGGAATCGTACTACCCATGTGCTCGCTCGTCGTAGGGATGGGGTGGGGTATTTCCTTTCTATGACCTTGTAATTTGTCCTGATTGGTTGTTGTCCATTTTTAAAAGGATGTCTGTAAATTTTCTTTTGTGTTGCCATATGCGTTGACGATGGAGGTTTATTCCCAGACAAAACAACTGCATTTGATAATCCTTTAATTTTCGTTTTCTTACTTTTTTTAAAAGTAAAGTGTTGAAATCTGAATAAAATTTTAAAAACAAAAACAAATTTTTGAAAATTTTCTTTGATGAGTTTTCAAAAGTTGGTTTGACTTTTTAAACTGTTGATAAAAGTAAATGAAGACATTTATGAATGTTCATAGTGTTTATAGCATAATTTTCAACTAAATTGGTTGTCAAAATGGGTTTTAGTTAGTTTTTTATTTTAGAAAAGTAAGTTCATATCGTTTCCATTTCTTTCCAGATTTTTAATCTATTTTACCTAAAAATATGTTCTTTAGATTTTTTTTAGTTCTTAATTAAATTTTGGTTTGGTTTCTTTAAAAGTTTTGTTATAAATTACAAAACAAAAAATTTCACATACAAAAAAATAATCCATGGCTTAGTTTTCAAAAGTTATTTATTTCTTAAATTAAATGGAGGCTTAATAAAATGAGGTATTGTTTTGTTTCGATTTTTTTTTCAAAAATTATAATTAAATAGGGGTAATTTTTTTTAAAAAAATTATTGCATATACCTATAATATTTCTTAAGTTATCTCTATCTCATTCAAATTTTGTATAATAAATTGAATATATTACATCCAATTTAATTTCTCTCTCTAATATATTACATCTTTTTTATTGATGAATTTATTTGAGATATTAAGAGTCTCAAAATTGGATATTAAGAGTCCCATAATCGAAAAAAACAATGAACTTATATTTCATATAAAATAGAGCTACTCCTCACGTAGTCAATTGATTTTGAAATAAAACTCTATACTATCAAATTTAACAGAATTAATGTTATATAATTGTCAAATATGTTAATTGGGCTTTACAAGGACTTCCTGCCGTCTTCTTCACGCTGCCAAACTGAGTGTGAAGTATGCTATTTTGCATCAAATTGGGCCAACTGTTGCTCTTCAATGCATGCTTCGACTGTGTCCCCCACTCTTGGGAAGTTGATAAAAAATTTATATGATTGGTACTGGTGCAATTGTTGATTTTGGTTATTTCTCAACTTAATTAGTCGTCATGGATTCATATGCTCCAAAGCTTCCTATTGGTCTTCCTCGATTGTTATGTGCTATATTGTTATAACAAGACAGTTACATAGACATGAGAGAGAAAAAATAACACAAATTAAAGCACTTACATGGTAATTATCTAGTTCGGTGAATTACACTTATGTCTAAGGACAATGTTCAACTGAGAAGATATGTTCACTAGACTATATGTATAGGGATGATAAGTATTCAATTTATTTTTTAGTAGACACTCTTGAAATGTAATTAAGTTAGATGTCTTGAGTTCCACTTAAGTTAAGTTGTTGATACTCGATTGATTCGATTGATTCTTTTTGGCGAAATCAAAGCTCTCCTAGATTGATTATATATTCAATTCCAGCAGTATAGTATCGTTAGCGGCTCCTTCTAAACACTATAATCTAACTTCTCAATGTATAACATGTCAACAAAAAACAGTCTTCATATAATAGAACAAAACAGCAAACTGATCTCTTGCTACTTTATATGCAAGCATTATATTATTCCTTACTCTCCTATGCAAAATTGCATACAAGATTGTTATGGACAAATTTTGTTGATTTAAATGTAATGTTAAAAGTTTTAGATGATTTGAATGTTACTGCTAAAAAATGTGGTTGCCGAGTGGTCATCTTGATAATGCTTGCTATAAGGCATGGGAAGGTTAACATATTGTGGATGTTCTATTGCTCTTCATTTTGGCATCAATGGCTATATTAAATCATTGATTGATCCAGATCCAGCAAGGAAAAAATGTAAGATTTTAGTTATATTTCAATCTTAAATATTGTATATGTAGCAGAGAGTAGGAGAAGCATCATGAAAAATTAAAGATATCTCAGGCACAAGAATGGGAAAAACCCTTATCTGGCGAATGATAAATTGGATGCCACCTGGACTAGTTTTGTCCATGTAAAAGAACACTCGAGAGAAATGAACCTTCACGTCTCCACCATATGTTTCCTCCATAGCTGTGGCCTCTTCATGCATTTGGATAAGGAGAAAATAAATGATTATGATCCCCATATGCCTTTCTTTTTCTTCTTTTTGATATTATTTTACTAAGATCCCAAAAGAGACAGTCAAGAAGTATCCACATTATTCTGTCAGTATTCATTGCACTAATGCCAATATTTATATTTACATAAACAATCCTTTTTCAAAATAATTTTAGTAATTAAACACATATTCTAATGCAATTTGGATTCCACAATTAAAATATATATTTCTGTCCAACCCTCAAATTTAAATTGTACCCAATCTCAAACATTTGCAAGCACATGGGCCAAGTTTTTTCTTTTTAATTTCTTTTATATAATTAATATATAATTCAAGTATTTAGATCCCACCCTTCAACGTCTAATAATACAATATTTATTATATACATAAAAAAAACTCATAAAATATTAAATCATGTCTATATTATTAGATTATAAATTAAAACTAACTCCTTGTATCCCAAAAAACACAACTTCATGTTTTCTCTTTTAGACGTACGTAATCAAACAAAAACAAAATCATGGGGGAAGAAAAGGCTACAATTTGAGAAAAAATATGATCAAATAACAACAATGCTTAAAGCATGAAATATCATATCAAAAGAGAGAGAGAAAAAAAAGGCAATAAAAATAGAGGAAGAGTACACTTCATAACTTGGGAATTCAATATTGTAGCAATATTATCTTGCCAATCCAAAATCTAAAAGCTTGAGAGAGCAGAAAATGTTCGTTCTTGCTTTGTAATTCATTGGCAAATCGATTCAACCAAACTTATTATTTTGGATTGAAGTGTCAGATGTATGGTGGACCTAGTTTATCATAATACACGTTGGATTGAAGTGGGATTGGAAGTTTTTCATATGTATGACATGTTCTCTATTAATTAACCACTTGTCAGAAGGTTTGTTAAAACTTATACATATACTTCCAAAAACCTCTGCCTAACTCGTGATCCCACAAATATGTCGTGAAAATTTTGTAATTTGCAACACTAAAACAAAACAACAAAAATTTAGCCATCATGAATTAGATTTCAATCCCTCAATTGCGGCCTCAAAATTTGTCATATTTGATTGTCTCATCACTCTCCTCATCACATAGCAGCGGCTGTTCTATATCCTTCTTCTCTGAATGATCATCAACTTCTTCTCCACGTCGTCGTTTCATGTCTTGATCAACATCTTTAGCTTTACCCCATAACACAATATATAAACCAATTATCACTGCGATAGCACCCATTAAGCTGCATTGTCCCAATAATTCAAATATAGTGAATTAAATTAATGTATATTGAATTTAGATTCTTGTTAAATGTAATAATGCATGTAATTTATTTATACCTTCCCATGTATAGTTGTTCGTGTAAGAACAAAGAAGAAACGAATGTTGTGATGACTGTACAAAGTGGGTTGAATAAAGCAGTGAAAAGAGGGCCTCTTCTTGAAACACACCAAGATTGTACGAAAAACGACAGTGCTGAGCTTGTTCCCTTTTAGATAAACTTAATTTAATTTGGGTTTGGAGATTTAAAAAAAATAAACAAAAACAAAAACAAAACAAAATTCAAAGTCTAGAATTGACAACACTTACGGCGTATATACAAGTAGCGAATTGTAATAAAGAAGGAAGATTCCAGACTTTTGTGTTGTCTTCTACAAGAACAGTGAAGAAGACTGATAATATGGTGGCAACGAATAACAGCCATGTGCAAGAAATTATTGGGTCTGGACAATGTCTTGAAATTGGAACCTGAGTAATGGAATCAAATTTTGATTTAAATTCAGGGTGATTATGATAATATAAAAATAAGGGTTAAGTTCTAAATTATTAATAATTAGAGGAATTTTTTTGACAAACCAGCATGATGATCCAGAATGCCCAGAAACAACTGCTGACAAAGAGAAGAACACAGCCAAGAAACCACGTGTCTTGTTCGGGTTCGACGGCTCCGAGTATATTGAGAAAGCTAATATTTTTAGGCAAAATTTGTGCGTTTAGTAATTTAGGGCCTTTTATTAACGCCATTGAAGCAGCTCCACCTACGCATACTATTGTTCCTACTATTTTCGCTACAGTTCTCCAACTTTTTGCTTTTATTTTCTCCGATCTGAAACATTATGTATATTTCAATTACAAACCCCCATAGTTAAGTTAATTAAGTTTGTTACGAAAACAAAACAATTAAAGAATCTCTTACCCTGCAATGACTGCCATAACGAAAGTGATAGCAGGAATTAAATTAACTATAGCACTTGCAGCTGATGAAGAGGATAAATAAAGACCTTCAAAATAAGCATTTTGGTTGCCAGTTACTCTGTCAAATGAAATAAAATACCACAAATCAAATTAAATAAAGTAAAAACAAAAACAAAAACAAAAACAGGGGGTTTGAAAAGATAAAAAATTTATTCACACCCACCCAATAAGAGCAGTGACAAATATAAGACAGAAGCCTCTGAATCCGATGGAAATCCTGTTGCCACTTATCCTATAACAAAGAATGAACAGGTAATTTATGGACGGATTATATGGGAATTTGTGAATAAAGTGTAATTATTAATTAATTAATTAAAAAAAATATAAGATATTACCTTGTTGAGAAATAAAGAGCAGGAGCCATGGTTAGAGTGGCAATGGCATTTCTATAAACAACAAAGACTCTAGGGCTCATGCCATGGACCAAAGCGGCTCGGCTAAAGATGGCAAGAACAGCATAAATACATTGTAAACCCATCATAGCCAATGCAGGCTTATAATCCTCAAGATGCCACCGACCCATCTCTGAATTTCTTTTTGGCGTAGTGCTTAATTTCTCTCAAACCCAACTAAATAGGAAGGCTTTGTAGACGGCCAAAGTTGTGTTGGCATCCATGGGAGGGATCCACATGGGAGCATAGATTGGCACGTGCCCTATCTCAAATGGCTTCTTTTTAATCTTAGCTACTGTATTCATTTATATAATTAAACTTCGTCTAATAATCTTTTGTTTTCATAGGCTAAAGTTTAAATAACTTTTATAGGTGTGTTTTTACGTACTGACATAGGGTGTGGATCACTATTATTTGTCATGTTGTGGTGGAGGCAAAGGCTGAGTAAAAATAGGATAAATTATTGATGATGATGATGATGGTTTTTCTTTCTTCTTTAAAAGAAGTGCGGCGATTTTCAGACGTGGCACCACGTAGATCAAGATGATTGAAGTAAAGAAGAGGTATCCAACGTGATCTTTTCTGTATGGATCATAATATTCATTCACTGATTGATTCTTAGATGTTAAGATTAGGATGAATTTTGCTTCCTCATCATTTTGTTTCATCCATCAATATTCTCTCTTTACACTTATTATAATTATGGAAAAAACCTCCGATATACATTTAGATGCAAAGTAATCTAATCATTGTTCATCTATTATATTATACTAGAATCTTTTTTTTACAAAATTTTATAATTATATGAAAGTGATAGATTTCTTTAAATCTTATGATTTTAGATGTGTTTAATGTTTTGTAATAGGATGCGTTTGTAATATAATGTAATTCAAAATTTATTATTGGATTGAGTATTTTGATCTCAATTTGTGTTATATAAAACTCATCACATTCCAAGAGTTTTCCATATTCAACTCTCATTTTCATGTTTCAATCTCATTTATATTTGTCGGTAATGCAAATTACATTAAAGCTCTTCAAATAATAATTAAGGTCTACTAGGTTGTAAACTTGGATTTTGTTTTAGGTTTTTGGATTTACTGAGTTTGAAAAATGTGTTTGATAGATAATTTTGAATTTGTTTAGTTGTGTATTCAGATTCTATATTTTAAATTTTGTTTTCAGGTCTCTGTCAAATAGATTCCATTTGATAACATATTTTGTTTTTAGATTTTAAAATTCGTAATTGTTTTTACACCAAATCGTTAGGATATGATCAAAAAAAATTATTTTATTTCATTATCCAAATCAGACGACGAATTGCAAAATCAAAAAAAAATTCTTGAAAACTACATGTATATTTTAAATTTTCAATACTTAACATTATAAAACTAAAAACTTGGTTTTTAAAAGAAAGAGTGACATGAAGTAAATGACATGACTAACAAAACAAATTATAACGTGATCATAATACAATCTTAATTTTTAAAAATTTAAAACTTTTTCTTCAAAGATATTGGTTTAAAGCATAGTTGAAAAAACTATATATCTGATTTTGAGGTTAATTGAGCTATATTTATTTTGATAATTAAGTCCAATTTTGATAACATTTTTTTTTTTTTGTTGGTTTTTAAAAGTTTCCTATAAAAGAATTCTTCATAAGTTTCTTTTTTTATTGTCTATTTTCTAACAGTGCTTTCAAAACCAACTCAGTTGTTGAAAACAAAATAAACTAATTTTTTTTAAAAAAAAACTTGCTTTTGGGACTTCTAATTTTTTTTATTATAATTAGTGTTATATAGTTAGTTTCTATTTTTTTAAAAAAAATATTGATAAAAAATAAATTATAAAAAAAGGCAAGAAATTAAATGGAGTGCGTAAACTTATTTTCAAAACTAAAAATTAAAAAAAAAAAAAATCAAAGGAGCCTAAACATGTATGTTCTTTCTATCTTTAAAACTAGACATCAAAATGAAAATATATAAAAAAAAACTAAAATTAAATAATTTTGATCATGTGATTCAATGATTCATGATTCATTCACATTGTATTATTATTATTATTATTAGTTTGTATATATATGGTTCTCCATTACCTTTTATTTCGTAATTTAATATTTTTGGAGATACATAAATGATTCCTAGTTGACTGTTGTTTAGAGATATATACTTAATATTACTTTTTAGTATATCAACTTTTCGTAATTTTATTATTTTGTGTCCATGATTCTCATTGTTCTATATTACAAATTTTGGAGATAATACAATATATTCTAGTGGACTTTTTGTTATAGAAAAATAAATAAATTATACATGAACGATTCTCTCTCTCTTTTTTTATTTGATTGTTTTTAATCTATAAGTATAAACCATGATTCTTGCATCTTCTTCATCTTATTCTTTTCCATATTCAATTGGTTCAAGGACGATTCACACGTATGAAGGTATGTAGTAGTTGTTTTCTGAAAATATTTTGTATTATAGTTTTGAATGTTGGCTCAAGAAATCTCGTATCAAGATTTTGTACATACATAAGATAATAATTAAGTTGTATAAAATAATGTTAAAGCAATTGTTTGAAGACCCCAAATTGAAAAAAATTAAGAAATCGAGTATTCATCTATTTGTCAATTAATTTTGAGATACAACCCAAAAAAGTCTATCACATATCTCAATTGAATAAGGAATTTGAAACAGAAGAAGGTTGTTTTGATAAAGGAGGTATATGATATATTAAATTTGAAGGGTTTATAGAAAGAAATGAAATGCAAAAAAGAGGCCGAAAATGAAGACTTTGAAGTTTATAATATAATGATATGGATGTTGAAAAATGATGTGGATGTGGACAACCACTGAGTTTGAAATTCCCACACAGGTTGGTCCAATTTTCATAGTCGTTCCGCCGCGGAGGAAAAAAGCACATTTGAAAGCTGGAAAACTTTCCAACTCAAATTATATTTTAACTTTGAGTTCTTAATCATTTACATATAAGAGAATTTATTTACCCAAGTGATTAATTACCACACTAGCTTTAATGATTAAGTTAAGATAATAAAAAAGTGTGAAAGCTACAAAAGTTGGAGAATAGAATTCAAGTTCGCTCATATAAAACTATAATCATGTATTTATCAAGATGGTTGATATGGTTTGTTCCGTTAGAGTTAATTTTATAACCTATCGAGATATGTTTAATTTCATGTGGAAGGTCGAGCATCTCCCTTTTGTGTACTCCAAGAACATAAAATGAGACGATTTTGTAAATACACGATTATTGCAGGGTGCTCCAGCAATAAAGTTTGAAATTAGTTGGCTGTATATTTTTACACATGTTTTCTTGAATTAAATTGAGGGGAAAAAAATACATTTTTGGGTTACTAGATTTTCAAAATATATTATATAAGTTTTGGTTTTATTTTTGTTTTAGGAAAAATAAAGTATAAAAATATTGGGGTCATATTTGTCTCAACCAGAAGATAAAGTCGAGTAGAAAAAAAAGTTCCACCAACATTGAGATTCATCTGCTACCCAACGAGCTACGCCATCAACCACCCTATTTTGAGATCATCAAATGTAGCACAACTAAATCTCCCATGTGCCTCTATAGACAAAATATCTTCCATCACATATTTCACTAGGTAAATACATATTCCTCTCCGGTCAAAAAGTGCACTACTGTCGCATTATCTGATTTTACCACCATCGACAACCACAGGTTTTAGTCCATAGCCTGCAATTCTACACCTCCGTAAATAAACAGTGAATGACCTCGGAAGTCTTTTATCTCGTAGATATGAGGGCACTCTTATAATCCCAAATCACCGGCCCATATAACCCCAACCATTCTCTTTGTCATCACATCCCACATGCTAACAATTGCATATACCCTCCCCATGAAAAACTACTTGGTTGCGTGTCCCAAATGCACCACACCACCCATAATGACATCCACTCCTCTTGCTTGCCATTCTCCCTTTCCTTGACATCCTCCACATGTTCCTGTCACTTGTATAAAAATGAAACAAAATTAACTGATGTCAAACGGCTATTGCCACTTGACAGTTCCAAAACAAATGTTAGATATTTCCAATTCACAATAATAGAATGGACACCGAGTATCCACCTCGACTTTCTTTGCTGCAAAATTTGTCCTTATAGGAGTTTTATCACTAAAAATCATTTGATAATATATCTTTACTTTAGGAGGCAACTAACTTAGCCACAAACTTTTCTACAATAATGGCACCACTGATTTCGTTGTAGTAGACCCCTAATTTGCATTATCGAACAACATCCCCAACTTAGATACGCTTTTAACCGGGAAATGCTCTTTTCTTTCAAAGGTCCAATACACCTTATCATCCTTGTGTAAATAATTACTTGAAATGCCTAAAATTATCTAAGCATCCCACTTTTCACACTCTTTTCCTCCCACCCTCCCTCAACAAACCTCAAAGATGTCACTCTCTTATCTCTGAAGGACTCGTATACCCAAAGGGGTTTACCCCTACCTGTACCCCAAATCCAATGATGCCCTTTTCCCACATTGTCTAAATAACACAAGAACCCACAAAATAGGAAGGGTTCGTACCCAAAGAAGCCCTGATGGAGGATCCAGTCTGAAAGTACCGACACCTCAACACATGCCCAAGAAGACTATTAGGAATTCTCATCAATCTTCAACATTCCTTAGCTAACAGAAAACCTCAAGGTCTTTTAACCACACCCCTCCAAACTCCTTATCCACACACATTTTCTTCCAACTCCACCTAAGATCTTTTTCCTATCCCTAACTAAACCCCACCAAAACCTAGCACACGTTCTGTTGAGCTCATGACATAGCCCCACGAGAATCTGAAAACTCATAATATAGTAATTGGAAAATTACACGAGCAACAAACTTTATCAACACTCTACCTTTTACCTAGGGACAACAACAGTTCTTTTCACCCACTTCCTCTCAAAGCCTCTAATACAAAATATGATTGTCACCCACCTTGAAAATAAAGTCCTAAATAACGTTCCAAGAACTCCGTGGAAGCCAAACCGTATCCACACAACTCATCACAAGATCCAGCCAAACCTTATCAAATGACTTGCTTATATCTATCTTGATTGCCACACTTCCCACTTTCCCCGAGTCCTCCCACATATAGCATGCATGCACCAAAAAATAATAATCACATTGTAAAAAATGAGGCATCCCGAGGCAAAGCCAAAAGTTTCTCCTGAGATCATAGTATCTAACACCCGTTTCAACCTATTGGCAATCTTCTTTATCAATTATTTTGTAAATTACATTGTAAAGACTACGGTGCCTTTTAGTAAGTTTACCCCATCGCGACTTGGGACCTTTTGTTAGGGTCATCGAGCCACCTCTACCTTCACAAGTGTGAACTCTCGCACCAACTCTTGATTATATGCTGTAGTTCCTATTTACATCATTCTGCTCTTTTTAAAAGAATGTTTCATACAATATATTTTATCAAAACTAGTCAATTGATTTTTTGGGTAAAACTTAACGATACCTTATACTAAAAAGAACTATATCTATCAAATACCATTTCTTGAGCCTTGATTTATAACAAGCTTAAATTTCTCACACTAAAAATTTTCCAGACACATAAGAATGGGCAAATTCTCATTTCGCGTTCCATAAATTCTGTCACCTGGACTTGTTTTAGTCCTGGAAAAAACATTTGAGAAAAATAAACCTCCAAAACTCCACCTTATGTTTCCTACATAGCTGTGGCCTCTTCATGGATTGAAATCACAATAAAGAAAATGATTATCCAATGATTTATATTTATAGAAATTACTAAGAACCCAAAAGAAGTCCACACTTTGTTGTCAATCTTCAGTACATAAATTCAATGTTTGTACTTTACATAAATACAATTTGGATTTCACTGTTTAATATTTCATTCTAATCCTCAATTTTTTCTCTTTCTCTAAAACAGATGTGTTTATCTCAAGCAAGGCAAGCACATAAGAAAAGTTGAAACTTCAATTACATATGGTTCTATGATTGAAGCAATAAGACATGAAACTTAGAAATGAAAGTAGAATAGAACTCCTTGCATTCTCAAAAAACTTCTCTATGTTTTCTCATCCACCAATAATGATAATATACATCCCTTGCACATTTCAGATATTACCAAGAAACTTTTTAAGAAAACCAAAGCCCTTAGTATTCATCAACTGAAGAAACTAAAATCATGGGGAGGAAAAAATAAATAACACTACAAAAGTTAAAGCTACATCTTGAGTATATTGGATCAAATAACAACCCAAGTGTTATTCAGGGCTTGAAGCATGAAATATCATTTCAAAGGAGAAAATGGTGGAAGAAAGGGGGAGGAATTGATTAATCAAGCAGCTAGAGAAGGTTTCTTACTCCGTTTTCTGTCTCCACCCTTTATCATTCTTGAGAGAATATCAGCTTGCTTTGTGTTCCCTTCCTGATTCAGGCTTTTGATCAAATCATCACAGCTGCTCCAATCCTTGGCCCCTCCTTTCTCCATTATCTTGCATAGAATTGCGTATGCATTGAGCGTCTTCCCTGCCCCCAACAGCGCATCTAGTACCTTCTCATAACTCGAGAACTCTATGTTGCATTCTCTTTCCAATCCAAAATCTAAAAGCTTGAAGGCAGAAGTTGTCTTCCCCTTTTCACAAAGAACAGATAAAAGACTGTTAAAATCAGGTGGGCAATTGCAATTCATTAGCAAATTAATTCGTCCCAACGCTTCTTCGTCATGACCTCTCATGAAAAGGGATTCAAGGATTTTGGCAACCAAGTCTAAGTTTTCTGTTATTCCTTTATCCAACATACTATTCATCACTCGGCTTGCAGTCTGCACCCTCCCGTCTGCAAATAGACTTTCAATCACTGATCTAAACAATGCCGAGTCAGGAGAGTGCCCATTTTCAATCATGCTATCCAAAGCTGTTTTAGCATCAGCTGGTTCACCTTTACTCAAGTAGCTCTTGATTAGCAACTTATAAGATTCCGCATCCCTTGACACACCTCTCCTACCCATGATTTTCAACATTTCAAATGCTAATTCAGGATTCCCTTCTTTGGCATGGCCACGGATTAAATTGTTAAATGCAACCTCATCCTGAATACCCTTCTTCAACAACTGTCGAAAAAATGTATCAGCTTTTCCAGTCTGCCCGTGGTTGCACAGATACTGAATTATAAGATTATATGCACTAGCTTCCATTTCCAAAGTACTTTGTGGCATCAATATGATTTCTTTTTCTACAAGATTGTCAAGCAACTTAACTGCCTGATCATACATCCCGGCTTTGCAACAGTTCTCAATCAGAATACCGTAATGTCCAGCCTCAGTTGGAATGCTTAGACGAATCATTGCTCTCAGCACATGCATAGCAGCATCCAAATCACCATGCTTACACTGGCAATATAACAACCTCATGAAAATTGAATTGTCCTTCGGTGCAAAATGCCTAGTCACCATTTCTGTCAAAATTTTTCGAGCCTCAGGCAATTTCTCTGCATCACAAAGACCAGGCAGGAGAGTCGAATAAGTAATATCATTCGGCTTCTCACCAGCAGCCTTCATCTCTTCAAACAATCTCAATGCATCATCTACTCGACTAACAGAAACATAACCTTTGATCATAGTTGTATAGCTTATCACTGTTGGTGCAATATTCTTACCCTTCATCTCAATAAAGAATTGTTCTGCCTCCTCCATCATTTTGAACCGACAATATCCATTAATCATAGTGTTATATGTAACGACATCGGGCGAAATACCTCTACTCTTCATGTCTTCATAAAACCTCTTGGCTGTCTCAAGCCTCAACGACAAAAAGAAACCCCAAAGCATCACATTATAGGTATGGCGAATCGGTTCTATCCCTTCATTCAACATAGCATTAAAGTACCTCTTGGCCATCATATACCGCCCCCTCCTCATAATCTCCTTAAACAACGCATCATAAGATTTAACACTCCTCTCAACACCCAATTCCTTCATCTTTTGAAAAATTTTCACAGCCTCCTGAACTATCCCAGCTTTACCATAGCTTTCAATCAATACAACGAATAAGTCTTCATCCCATTGAACCCCCTTATTGGGCATATCAAGAAGAATACAACGGGCATGATTAAGCTTTGAAGCCCTACCCAGAATCTCAATTATTTTGAAATGGGTTTCGCGATCATGCTGAAATAATCCAGCTCGCTCCACCCACCGGAAGAAATTGAGGGCATGTTCCGACTTCTTAGCAGCATGTAACACATTATAAATAAGGTTGTGATCAAATTGAGGAACCAACGAACGAATCGAGTTCTGTAAACGCGTAGTCCATTCACGATTTGCCATCATTTTACAAATAATTTTTTCTAACTTTTCAGGGTCACGAGGCCTACCTCTAGGGATTCTTCCCTTAACTTGCTGGACGCCATGAACAGCCGCAGATTCCCCTGTCTGAGGCAGTGCCGCATCAGAACTGGCGGATGGATCATTGGGGCTTCCATTTTGAGTAGCCGTGGAGATGGGTTCTTGAGTGGAGCTAAAAAAATGAAGTGAATTGAGAGCAGTTGGTTTCGAAATTGAAGAACTGGAAAGAACCCTGTAATGGGTGAAGTGAAGTTTAGATACAGAAATGTGAGCCATGGAGATCGGAATCGCTGAAAGGGATTTGTAAAGAAAGGTGGGAGAAGGTCAAACCTCAGGGCATTTGAATTTTGTACAGACAAAGATGTATAAACATAGAGAGAGTGACAGAGTAAAGTCTGTTTAGGGTTTAAGGAAGAAGAAACCTTTGCTATTTGATTCTTCAGCCGAAAGAAGAAGAGAGATACGAATACGTAAAGCCCATGCTGGAGCTTACAACATTATTCAATGGCCCATTGAAATTACCCGGCCCATCAAGTCATTTAAAAAAATTGCAATTTTAGAAATATAACATTTAATTACTTTATCATGTTTGCAATAGGAAAAAAAAGGAAAGATGTTATGACTTGACTTGAGTTTTTCTAAAAAAATTTTTGCATTTTTTTTATATTAATATATATTTAATTAATTATTTTAAATCTAATTGCTATATTTACGACCATTTCTAAAAAAACGTGAGAAAACCTTTAAAATTTAAAAAAATGCATTTAAACCTCATTATTTGAAAGCTATCTGTGTGACTTCTAATTGTATTGAATCAATACATCATTTACTAAGGTTACCTTAGAAAAAAGTCATCAAACATGTGTACGTAAGACTTATCAAATGTTGGATTAACAAAATAGATTATTATAATTGACTTTAGTCTGACCTTTTTTCTCTTCATTTTTTAGATTTATTCTTGTGTTACAAAATTGCCCACAACAACATAAAAACAAAAAGAATATATATCTATAAAAGATTTTATTAATGATTTTTACTTGTTTGATTATTGTATACATTAGTAATTAAGTCGATAATGTGGTGGTTGAAGAGTGTGTGTGTGATGCACCCAAGTGGTTGCCAAAATGCCAAGTTGATATTAAGATGAAGTACCTAGTGGGGGACTCTTTTCATTGCACATAACCCTCCCTTTCCAACACACACATATGCTCCTCATCCTCTTCTCCATCCCTCCATTTCACCTCTTCATTAATTTTAACCAATTTCCCTCCTTCATTTATTTCTTACCAAACTTTTCTCCTTCATTCCCATATTTACACTACTTTCACATATTAGTTTCAAAAATTGGACAAGTAACAAATTCGATTTACAATACACGTGTTCCTTCCATAAATGTAAAATCCTAGTTTAAGTAAAAAAGAACCATTAAACTATCTAGTTCTCACACAAATCGAATGTGTTACATTAATAATTTCATCGTAAGTACACATCCATAGGATTTAATTAAAGAACTTAGGTAATAGGTTTTTTTTTATGTGAGTTATGAATAGAAAATGAATTGGATGAGAGATGTCATAAATGAATAATATTGGATTAAAATGGCCTTCATTATGGTTCTGTCAAGTTATTCAAGCATAATTAATAAATTATTAGAGATTTTGCAGATTCTGCCAAAACCATACCTAAGATCCCAAATTATTGAAACCAATTACCCTCTTTTACTCTTTTCCCTTAAACATTTTGGAAATGGGTAGTTAAGTTTTATAGAAATTATATATTGTTATATGTGGGCATTATTAATTCTCATGTATGCAAATTTGTTGCATATATATAAATAAAGAGTTTGTAGGTTCAATAACATTGATGTACCACTTTTATATCATATATACCTTTTAGGTATATTATTAATAAACCCATTTATATCTTCAAATATCTTATCTATATATTTAATTAAGAATATAGGTTAAAATACATTTTCCATTAAATTCTGTTAAATTTTAATTACTGTACTTTCAAATATCCAATTTTGATCTTTGTACCTATAGATCACCCTTAAATTTGCTTTCCAGTTTTGGTGTATTGTTCATTTTTTTTTTCAAACCTTTTGCTATTTATAGCATTTTTAGTATAAATTTTAAAACTTATATTCACAAATTGTATTTTTCTACATTAAAATTATAGTTATTATCAAGCTCATTTTGGTCAAAGCTAAATTTGTTTGACTAAAAATCTAACCATTCTTGAAAATACGAATGACAAACTTGACAAATGAAATAATAGAAACTAAAATTAAACAAATTTCAAAATATGGAGATTAAAATGATATTTTTAACCAAGTACATAATCATAGTTGTTAACATATATTACATGTCAGTTAGGTTATGCTTACTTTCATCTTTTTATTACCGTTCGTAAGATTTAAACTTTGTTTAGTTCCATGACCTTAATTTGAGATCAATATATAATTTGTTAGTAGCTAGAAGGAGTGTTTGTGGTTTCAGATAGGACTAGATGAGACATTTTTAGACGCATCAATCCAATTGTTCAGTTATAAGTCTCCTCAACCTAAATAATTCTTATTAAATATCTACAGATCACGAGAATATTTGCAACTTTTGCAGGTGAAAGGGATTTCTATCTCAGTTTCAGTGATTGTTACGACGAACGCCTTTTTGTTTGTTGTACCCAATTTCGTTATTGCTTTTTCCTTATTCGTTTATAATAATAAATTGTTTACAAATCTTAGCTAATAGTTTAGGGGTCCCAATGATTAATATTTTTTTTTCAAATATGTAAGCAAAAGGTGTCAAACATAAAAGGTAAAATTGATGGGTTTTTTTTATATTATTATTATTTATTTTTGCAACAATTAATGAAAAGAAATATCAATATTACGATGTTCAAAAAGTATTAACAAAGACATTGTAGTTAACGATTTTTCATGTATTTTACAGTAAAGAAAATGTCAACATAACCTTTATTGATGACCAATGAGATGATCCAAGGCATAAAATTTTCATTCACTCAATCAAACTCAACACAAATGAGTTGATAATCCTCTAACTTATTCAAATGAAATGGAGTCTACATCAAACATGTAAGGCAGTGGCTCCAGCTCAGTATTGGCCCAGTCAGGGGACATGCGGCTCCATGCACATACTAAGTTTTTAGTATTACCTTTTTTTTCCATGTGCGTACCTTATAGCGACAGTACTAATTAAGAAGATTTTATGAATTCAACTTTTGTTTTCTTCTCTTTTTTTTCCATATTTATATATGTTGTTGTTTCAATTCTACTATTTTTCCCGATTAGTTTAAATAAACAATTAAACTTATTCTTCTTTGCCCTAATGCATGCCTATGGCTATGGTCATCATCACTTTTCACGTATTAAAATTTGCTCTTCTTTCTTTCGTTTTTTATTATGACAATTATAAATACTATTACAAGTACAAACCTTAATATTCACGTTTTCTAATCTATAAACGTGGTTATTAATTAATGTCTTTACAAATAAAGTATGTGTCGAGTTTTAATACAAAATTTTGGGGTAGTAGGAAGAAAAAATAATGTAAGAATTTATGAAGTGGAGGTGCTTGATCAAATTGTTTGAGAATGGGTGAATTATTTGATTTTGAAATAAGGCCATGGTGGGAGTTAATTATTAGGATGTAACCATTATGCTATAAGATGTTGATATATGTCAACATAAAATGTCCAAACTCCCAATTATGAATTTAAGTGTTTTTTTTTTCTCTCATATCTCTCTATCTCGTCTACTTGGTATTCTCTTAATGGTTGTATCAATATGTGCTTTGAAATTTCGATCGAGTAATAAAGATGTTGAAAAATTGACATTCATTAATTGTGTGTTTTAAATGTCCTTTGCATAGAGAAAAAGAATAACATAAGGAAATACTCCATGACGATGGTTACCTGACCCAATTAAAGAAATTCAAAAAAGAAATCCTAAAAGCCTACCCTTAAACTTTAGGTTCAGGAGCTATTATAACTGTCTCTATACAGTTTTGAATTCATCCATTATTTAACTCCTTAATTTTTTTTTACTTGTTAAGAGATAGTTGCAAATATAGTAATTGAACTCAAAATAATGAAATATATAGCAATATTTTTTAAAAATTACAAATATAGCAAAATCTATCAATGATAGTATGTGATAGATTATGTTGCAAATATTGGTCTATCATTAATAAACCATAAAAATGTATCAGCCATAAAAACCTTTAGATTTTGTTATATTTGTAATTTTTTAAACATGTTGTTATATATTTAATTATTATTTTTACTATTATAATTACCCATTTTTTTAAGGTTTTGGAAACCCTTTGTTTTTATTGTTTTTTTTTTATTAAGTATCATTTTTACCATCTAGTAATTTTTCTTGATTTGTTACGTGAGTTTCAAAAGTTAAAAGAAAAATCTTGAAAACAAAAATAAAAACCGTTTTAGTTTTTGAATTTTGATTAAAAATTTTGAAAAAAAATAGTTGGTAAATATTTTTGTCAAAAAAATTAAGGTATGAACTAATTACCAAACATGACCTATAAATTATATAATACATATTGCAAACTTCACCAACTAGCTGCAATACCTATATATTTGTCACAACCAAATCATATAAAACTATATCATTACTACCCTTTAACAAGGAAAAAAACAAGTAGATAAAGTATTGAAAACAATTAAATTTTGAAACATTTACTTTTCAGCCATATACGGCATTTAAAATAATAATAACAATAATTTAATTGTAACAATTAGGTAAGTCTAGAGGATATTGTGTGTGAATAAAATTTATTTTATGGTGGGATTTTGCGATTGAAACGAAAAATAATAAAAAGAGAACAAGAAAGAAGGATAAATATAAAAAAAACAAATGTATTTTGGTCCAAAAGTTACAAGAAAGAAAGAAAGATAATCAATAGGCTGTCCATTATAATATAAAGGTGATAGGGGTTTGGTTTTGAAAAAAGAAAATTGATTGGAATTGTGTATGCGTTTTGGGTGGGTGGAAGGTGGTTTGGAGTTGGATGTTTTGTGGTTATTGGCTTTGCCTCTATGAATATGACCAAAATTAACGTATAATTGATTGTATTTTTAATTATAATATATATATATATATAACAATCAACGAAGAACTTCTGCTGGCCAACAACTGCCTGTTTCGATGTTGTTTCAATTAATTATTATATGTGAATGGGATCGATGCTAAATTAAAATCCATTTTCATAGTCAAAAACTTACAAATTCAACATATGCATGCATGGTTTAATTAAAGTAACTTATACCTCACACGTAAAAGATTACAATACTAATGCAAACAAAACATACAAATATGATACCCACACGTATACATAGATGATAGATGCACGTCATTTTTATTAAAATTGTCTAACATATGTGCACCATAAAATACATGTTTATGGGTGTATTCATACAATTTTAAAATAATAAATATTGTTATGGGTTAGACTAAATAATGTAATTATCTACCTAAATAACAAAAATAAATAGAAGCAATGACAAAAAAAAAAAAAAAAAAAAAAAAAAATTAAAAAAAAAAAAAAAAAA